>LPNX011042019.1:209239-249704 GCA_001517045.1 Pseudotsuga menziesii | reverse complement strand
GAATCAGAGCTTCGTATTCAGCCACGTTGTTGGTGCATTCGAATTCTAACCTGCAAGCTATGAAATACCTTTTCCCATAGGGGTCTATCAGCAAGCAACTTGCACCAGCCCCTTCTTTTGACTTAGATCCGTCGAAATATAAAGACCAGAGACCATTGTTCAGATCTAAGTGTACCGCATTTGGGACTGGAATTTCATCTGGAACTTGCGAAAAATGGCAAATTTCAGACTACTGTTTGGCACCTGTTATTGATGAAGTTTCAGCTTCAAGGTCCCCAAAGAAAGAGTCTGCCATATAGTTGCCCATTATGGTATCAGTGAATAATACTGGTTCGTTCGAATCATCCAATTCGGTGAAGGTATGCTTCATATAGCGTTCTCGATCAATTCTGATCTTGTTCAGGCTACCATTGTGAGATATCCATAAGTGTGACTAGTCCATAGCAAAATATCCCTTCAGTTTCTCAGACCAATCTCTGCTGAGAAATAGGCCCTATGCTTCTGGGATATCCGCTACAATTATATCAATAATAAAATGGACTTGAGGATTCAAAGTTAACCTTATCAGCACCTCTTTCAACTTACCTATTACTTTTACGTTTGAACGGTCAAGCTACACAATACTTGTGTCACAAGGCACAGGGACTGCATTTAGTTTTTTACATACAGAGTATGGCATAACATTATTGGAGGCCCCTGAGTCTATCATACAGTTGTGCACTTTACGATTGCATATTTCAAACGTAAGTAAAAAAGGCGGAGTTGAAGAATCATATTTCTTGCCTATGGATGATGCATTGACTGAAGATTTTGTTGGGTTATCTTTAGTGTTAGCAGGGCTGTTTTGACTTGAAGGAGTTTTTCCACTTTTGCTTGGAGATACCCCTTGCATCATTTTATCTCTAATCACCGGTAACTTAAGTAGTTCATAGATAGAGATATTGGCTCTGATTTTCTTTAAATCTTCAATCAGATCATACTCTAAATCAAGAGAGGGTGTAGATTTACTATTTGCAGGTTGGGTTTTTGTTTGAGTAGCTGAACTATTATTTGTAGCAGTTGTAGAAGGTTCCCCTAAGGGCTGATCTTTCTTGCTTCTAGTGTTATATTGATGCTGATTTACATTGACAACACCTACATCTTCATCATCAATCAATTCTGAAGTATCCTAGAAGTGGCTAATAACTTGAGGAGGTTTATCTTCTGTGTCATTATCTTTGTCTTGGGTACCTTCAGAACTCTGTCCTGAAGATTGAGTTTCATTTTCAGCTGATGTTTCTAGGCCTGAAACTAATAACTTGAGGAAACTGTTAATTTCATCAACACTATTAGCTTCAGAGGGTGGGGTCTATCTAGGCGTTGTATTCAGGAATGGCCTTCTGAAAGGTTGTCTAGGTGGTTCTTTATTAGGAGTGTTTTCAGAAGTGCCTTTCTTTAAATCAATGATTTCATTAGACAGTTTTTTAATAACTCTTTGGAGGCTATCTAGGTCTAATGAATCCTGGCCTTTTTTCTCAAGGTTTGTGTTCTTGGTAGGACTGTTAGTCTTCTTACGGGAAGAAGATGCAACATCTGTATCTACTCCAGGATTTGCCTTTATGGCAGACATATCTTTCTCAACCTTAATTGCTTCTTCAAAGTTTTCAGCAAGGGTAAGTTTGGCTTTTTGTCTGACAAACATGGCCATTGACACAGGCAAGGCTGAAGTGTAAAATTCTATAGTGACATCCTCAGCCAGTCTTGAAGTAGCAAGAATCCTGTTTCTTAGAGTTAGGAATCGCTGGTTAAAATCTTTGACCTTTTCCTTGGTTTCCATGCGGATTCTGGACAATTCTAGCACCAAGGAAGCTGGAGTCTTGTCGTCTCCAAACTTGTTCATGAAAGCAAGGTCGAATTCGTTCCAGCTGGTAATGGAACCAGCCGTAAGCGAAAAATACCATGTCAAAGATTTACCCTCAAATGTATAAGGGAAAATTCGACAAACTACATCTTCATGTTCAACATCCAAGAGCCGAACTGCTAACATAAAATTCTTGACATGATCTTCCGCAGGATCTTTCAGCTCAGGGTTGAACTTGGGTAATAATTTCTCAGGATGCTTAGGTAAAGGGTGTTGATTTACTGGGACAGCCACTGCATCCTGAGCTAACCATGGCATATTAGCATTAGTATTTGGGGGATTTACACTTGCCATGTTTCTTGGAGTTGGAGGCGGCGAAGGCGGTGTTTGATGAATGGGGGGAGGTGAATGAGGTGGTGATGGTGGTCGACCAGACCCTCCTGAAGCAGGTGGTCCTGAAGAAGATGAAGGCTGATTAGCACCGGTCAGAAGTTGTTGTATCTAAAGATCAGGAAAGGTATCTAAAGGTTGCTCCTGTTCTCACAAAGCAGGTTCAGGACGATGAGTGCGGAGACGTGTGATCTGCGGGAGAGGTAGTTCAGTGGGTTGGCACCCAGTAAGATTCAAATATGCCCTTGTTAGGATCCTATGAGATTCATTTATGGCTTTCTCGTACTGGTCAATTTCTTCAGGTAGGTGAATGCAGGGAGAGTTGAACTAAGAGATAAGGTTTCGAACAGATTCGTTCAGTGGGGCTTCACCCGATCGTGATGACCGGAGAGTACGTGGCTGTGATGATGACTGTATTTGAGGAGTGATAGGCTGATTAATTTTGTTAACATGATTTTTTTCATCAACCATGTGTTTAAGCTGGCCCTCCTTCTAGCGCCATTGTTGATGGGCATATGTGACTATGCACGCAACGGGGGAAGACAAACCAAACCAGGATCCTTAAAGCAGGCTCCAAGCTGTTTGGGATGGTTGTTTCCGATAGGTTTAAAGGCTTTGTTAGCCTGAAAGTCTAACTAAAGAAAAATCTAAAAGATAAAGCTAACGCTACTGATTATTAATCAGATATATACCTATCTCTGTACAAGTTTATTAATTACAGCATTAATCATCTAAATTAAATCAGTTTACATTACCAAGAAAGAAGTTAAATAACTGTTAACAAACTTGATAAATTACAAAGATACATTATATACACCTGTACATTAATCAGGAATAAAAGGAATAATCTGAATGTGACATGAATATAAACATCTGATTCAAATAGATTTTTTGACGATATAATTAACAGAAAAAGAAATTATATTATCCTAACCTAAGTCCTATCCTAATCAGGAGCGATGCAAATATTTAAACTGAAATCAAATCTGCTAATGGGACTATCAATAATCTTGAAAATCTTCAAAAGAAATTTAAAAATCACCAAGATCATACAATAGACACATAAACCACATACGTAATGATGTCAATCATGAAATTTACAACATGACGTTCATCAATAGATCGACAATCAGCATAAGTCGATAGTCATACGTAATATATTTGCACAATTTCTATAAAGAAGATTATGAAAAACATAAATAATATAGAAAAACAGTAACAAGACCCAGGGATACCATAAAAACATATGCAAAGTATAAAACTGTAAACATATATATAAGTTATCACCAGTTTAAAATATTGTATCTGCTGACAGGAAACTGCCTCGAGTTACAGAAGATCAAACCGTAGTCTTGTCTTTCTCCTTTCCCAAACTATCGACCCCCCATCCCACATGTTATCTCCCCTTTAAATACATTAAATCTCTAAAAATAAACAGCTCTAAATACTCGAGATAGCATAATCAAAACTTTTAACCGATTTCCCTTAAAATGACAAGTGAAAACATGTCATTTTCAACATACGCGGAAATACCAAGAAATGGGAAAGATTCGATTCTTGACAGTGAATCAAAACATCAGGACATAGATCATGCAACAACACCTGGAAAAATGCTCCTGCAAAATCGATTTATTCCCAACAATGTAGGGATCGTCCAGACGATAGACAGTTATCAAAATCCGGGAAAGAAGATCCATCAGATGACCTGTGATACCGCATGCAAAGGAAATATAATTAAAACGGAATCCGACAAAAAAAAAAAAAAAAATAAATAATAACTAAATTAACACAAACAAATTACCTATAAGTAAAAACTTGATTATCAATCTATCAAAAACTTCAAAACCTGTAACCCAAAACAAGTGCATTTCAACCTATTATAAATTCACAGGTGCGTTAAACACCTGAATGTTAATGCCCTTTGTTGGATTTGATGACTGACCCTTAAACTGCATTAATGTAACTTGAGCATTAAGCTCTCGTACCCTCTCTTCATTCCTATCGTTTTCATTATGCAACTTTAATATCCTTCTAATCAGCCTATTCTTATGCTTTTTAACACGCAACAAAGACTTGTTGTCTGCATCTAACTGCTTTTTCAACTTCAAATTCTCAGCCTCCACAACATCACGATGAACCGACACCTCAGTCACCCTTCCTTCCATGCTGTGAATCGTATCCAACAAACAGGTAATGAACATTGGGGGAATCATACCCTCAGATTGATACGAACTTAGCAAGTTTTATTCTACAGTCTGTCCCTTAACTGGGAGATCAACAACAGGAATAGGCCGAACTTCCTTATCAAACGCGGGAGGGATATCGTCAGCAGGGTTTGATATGAACTCATGCCCAACATGATGATCATCCACAGGAAAAACGGGGTTACTTTCATCATCGTCGATCACGACAGTCTCGACACGAATACCATCATTCACAGGTGGTTTAACAATATTACCTTTGGCCATGCTTCTAGTAAACCTACCCATCAACTTAGTTTTCATCCTTTTAACAGTTCGTTTGCAGGTATCAGTGTTTCTTTTCGGCGTTACTGGAGACAAACCCGAAGACTCCTTCATACGCTTTGCATACACAGAGGAATCGGGGCTACCCACAGAAGGAGTAACATGACTTCTTACCGGAGTAGCCACATGATCAATACAAGGGTTGGGACTGATATGACCGGTGGGGTTTGACAGAGGTTTATGTAAAGGAGAAACTAAAGTTTGATTCGGCTTTTGATGTCGGACACATTCATCACGGTTGTCGAACTGACAGTGGCAGAAAGACGAGAAACCATTAGACTCAACAAATTCATCCCATGACCGATTTAACTTCGACAGTTCCCTCTCAATTAACATTTGGACCAAGCCATGATGGAACAAGCTATGACTAACATGCTTCGGGCCCTTTTTAATTGCAGAGGACATTTTAAACAGACTTTGCACCAGATAGTAAGGTAGATTCAATTGGAAACCAATAAACATAGGCTGAAGACAGGCGACCTTCACAGGTCACGTACCTGTGTATCAAGTCCAAGACCGGGCGCCATTCCTTTTTAAAGTATTTGTGCGTTACTCCAGTTCAGAATGATACCTCTTGAAAGGGGTTTTTAAGTAATTGTCGCCACTCAGTAATGTCCATTTGCTTATATTTAAACCACCTCTCACCTGTTAGTGACAGACAAGTGCCACTGATCGCTCATCCACTCGAAAATGGAGATCGCCTACCTCAGCCTGAAAATCGACCAAGGAGACAGCGAAGACCCTCGTGACTTCAGGGTTCGAATCGGAGAAATTACTGACAAACGACAGCCATCCGATAGCCTCGACCTTTTCTAACAGCTCAGGGTTCGAATCGAGCAATTTCATTTCACAAGGCTCGACTCTCACCACCGACACCATGACTGACTGTGTAAAGGCACGTAACCGCACACAGGACAAATACCATAGCTTGACACAAGACAGTGAACCAGATAGTGAGCACTTGGGGTGCAGACCGAGGAAGAAATACAAGCAATGAAACCCTATGCATTCATAAACCGACTGTAACATGAGCAGATGCAGGCTATACCCCTGTAAACCCAGCATGGACGGAGGCATTATCTCTTAGAGAGGTAATCGAGTAATTGGGAATGACGGTCAAAGACTCCAGATAGCTCATGTTATCATTATTTATCCAGCATTAATGATATGAAACCTTTCATTGTACACGAAATAGGTGTTCCATTGACAGATAGCCACGATGGAGGACAAGTACTGGAAATTAAATGTGATGGACAGAGTTCAGTACCAATGTAATGATACCATATCGACTTTGCGGTAGGTGGATCGAATTCGGAGGCGATGGTAGAGGTCATAAAAATCATAAGGATTAAACCTTTGAAGGTCAATGCATAAACCTTATAGTATAATAATGTTAACCTCCGAAGGTGGCGATCACATGATAATAATACAAACCATCACGTCGAAACCAGACTTTGCAATATAGACCATATTATAAAAATCAACATAAAACAGTTATGGTAATATTGACTATGGTTTGTAATTGAAAAGGTAAACATAGGATATGGCATGTAAAACATTTGGCCTTCGACACTCTAGGATTTACCAAAGTTATAACAAACTGATCATGCATAACCATTAATCAACCTTGAAATAAAATCTATGGTAATGCGAGAAATCATACCAAGATCAACCATTCCAATATCTCAACCTTATCAATAATTATAGTAACAAAATCAAATAATAAAATCAATTGATAATGTTTTGGATAAGATTTCAAGATTAGGTTATGATAAAATATATGAGAATTATTAATACTCGTCCTTTGATTTTTAAGTATAAATCCACCCAAAATAATAACTTCATAACGGTGAATTTGTCAACTAATATAATAGTTCACAAAGGTTGTTTAAAAAAAATGTAATTTCACTGATTCAGTAGCTCACGGAAAGCCACCCTATCAGTAGCTGGTGATTCCTTCACTTTACCATCATAAATTCTATCATTTCATCAAAACAAAATGGGATTTTGTTTGATGAAATATGCTTTATTTTAAGGGCTGTTGAGCCAGGGCACAACAGATGGCGACTGGCTGGGCGGAACAATTATCTTTGTTTTCTTAACCTGAAACCATGCAAACAAAGAAATTAAATCCTTCATATAAGCCATAATAAAGAGATCGCTATTTTAACATCTTAAACAGATTCAAGCATTTCACAGTTCTAAAAATTACCAGAAAATTACAGTTTTAGTCATTTATTAGATGAAATACAGGTTTCTAACAAAAATCAGTCCTTAAGAAGTAAGACAGTAAATGGCTTAGTCTTAAAGAATAAAATCTCAATACCACAATCATGGCCTTGCTGCCAGCAGGCATCCATAGCCTTGACAGGGTTGCTTCAAAACCCAAAGAATGCCAGTATCCCATCTGCTAGTTATAAATATACAATTCTGGTTGGGCTGAACTGTTACCATTATTTTCCTTTTAGTTTTATTACTCATGAAGGCCATGGTTCAGGCTTGGTAACCAGATAGTAACCATGTCAGTCACCAGTCTGCACTACAGTAAAATGAACAGGCTCGTGATGAGACCCTTCATCCCTCAGGGTTTTCTGTCCAAGGGTCATTGTCTAGGATTGGTGACCGGAGATGACAATGTTACTAAATGCAAACCTATGATCCTAAACAGATTAGCTCATTATGAGACCTTCTGTCCTTCAGATTGTTTTTGCAATAATTCAAGTCCATCCTTGTCCAGAATGTAATTATAGTTAATCTCTAATGAGATTATTTTAGTAGATGGGGAGGCAAAATTGATCCTCTTTACGAGAAGGGATGGCGTAAAAGACTCAAATAGATAACTTTACCAAGTACTGCCCTAATCCCTTTGGGCAAATCTTTGCAGATACTGATATAATTAATTAAAGTTAACATCGTTTAAGAGTTTCTGGTAAAATCTAGAACGATGAAAACACCCTTCTCTGTTCAAGAAGTAAAATAGTATGACAGTTTCCAAGATAGTAATGTCTTTGTGCATGATTTACAGATCAATTACAGAACTTGAAATAAGTCATCAGTTTGAGGTTTGATAAATTGATCAGACTCACAACACGCAAATAAAACAGCAAATAAATATGGGAAAATATGTAAAATAAACAAACCAGAGAGAAATCATGACAAAATCTACAAACCAAGCACACCACACAAGGTATGTACAAGATATTCCCTTGAGAAGGATCAGCAGAAATATTTCTTAATCAGATGACCATTCACTGGAAGGTTCTCGATGTCACCCTCCAGTGTCTATAACCTGAAAGTGCTAGGACCAAGTTTTTCTATAATAATAAATGGCCACAGCCACAGGCATTGGAACCTCGTGTGTTTTCCTTTATCTTCGTGCTCCTTCTCCCATTTCAGGACTAGGTCACCTACTTCCAAATCCCGACTGACTGATTTTCTGAGATCAAACCAACGCTTCACGGTCTGCTGGTGTTTATCAAACTTTTTCCTAGCCAACTCCCTATCTTCCTCCAATTTATGCAAGGTGTTAATTCGATGCTCAATGGCAGAACATGGTGTCTCCTGCACTGACTGGGAGAGCTGTAAGGAGGGTAAAAATAAATGAAGTGGAAAAATAGCTTCCTTTCCATATACTAGAAAAAAGGGAGAGTTTCCTATAGCAGCTTTGGGAGTCACTCTGTCAGCCCACAAGGCATCCGATAAGGCGTTATTCCAATTCCTGTGATGATTTACCACCGTACGTTTCAGAATCTTGATTAAATTTTTATTAGAAGATTCAGCCAACCCGTTACCCTAGGGATAATAATTAGCTGAATACTTTAACTTTATACCTTTTCCAATGCATACTTAGTTAACTTAACAGAAGAAAAATAAGTTGCATTTTCAAAAATCAAAGATTCAGGAACACCGAATATGGTGATAATAAAAGAATCAATGAATGATATCACCTGTTCTGAGTTAACCACCCGCAAGGGGATGGCTTCAACCCATCTAGTGAAGTAGTCTGTGGCTGTCAAAATCTATTTATGCTGTTGTGAAGATGCTGGTGTGATTGCACTGACGATATCCAGACCCCATTGCTGAAATGGGACTTCGATAATAACCGGCTGGAGGGGTAACGCTGCTTTCTTCAGCCTTCCTCCTGCTCTCTGACACTCCTGACACTTCTTGGAGAAATCATATACATCTTTGAAAAACGTAGGCCAATAGTAACCAGCTTTAAGTATCTTATGTGCAGTGGTTTCTCCGCCAAAGTGTCCTCCGGCTGGTCCTGCATGTAGTTGAGATAACACATTATCAGCCTCATTTCCTTCTAGACAACGAAGGAGAACTCCTTCGAAATTCTTTCTAAACAAAATGTTATCAATCAGCTGATAAGGGGCAGATCTCAATCTCAAACCCCTTTTATTACGTGGGTCTAAATGTTCAGGAGCATTCCCATGCAATAAGAAGAACTTAATATCATTATACCAAGAATCAGGAGGAGTAGAGATCGGAAAAACTTCCCTTTCAAACAAAGAAGGTTCACCAAAGAAGTGCAGGTCAGATTTAGAACTATTCGAAGATCCAGCTGCTAGCTTGCAGAGTCCTTGTCCCCTGACAATCTTTAAAGGCTTGATTTCCAAGTCATATTCCTGAAGTGATGTAACCCAGTGGGCTCGCTTTTCACCCAGGTCCTTTTGTACCAAGAGATTTCTAAATGCGTAATATGGCACAATGACCTTGGTATGAGATTTCAGCAAATATGGCCGGAAATGTTTGACAGACTTAAAAACAGTGAACGCTTGTTTGTCCACTTCTGGGTAATTCAGTTCTGCACCATTAAAACCAGAACTCGTAAAAGCGATGGGAGCTTCATTATTTTCCTGATTTTTCTGTGTTAGAACAACAGCATATGAAGAATCAGAAACAAACGTGTATAAAATAAATGGCTTAGAAAAATTTGGGCTTGTTAAGGTGGGAGCTTCAGCAATAGCTTTTAAGATGTCATGAAAAGATTGTTTCTCTTTAGCAGACCATTTAAAATCAGCATCTTTCTTGATCATTTTCTGAAGCGGCCTAACAATTTCCGTGAACCCAGGAATAAATCTAGAAACAAAATTTATCTTCCCAAGAAACGACTGCATAGACTTCTTTGAGTGAGGCATGGAAATATGTGATATAGCATGGGTACGTTCTGGGTCAATATTGATGCCTTGTTTAGAGAAATCCCATACTTCCTGCAACGCTCAAAAACTCTCCTGAGATGAGTTAAATGATCAGTTGTATTTTTTCAAAAGACAATAATATCATCAAGATAAATAACGGCAAAATTACCGATCAGACCTCTGAAGGCGATATCCATTGCCCTCTGAAATGTTGCTCCGACGTTTATTAAACCAAATGGCATCTTCCTATAGGCATAGCTTTCCCAAGGAGTCCTAAAGGTTGTTTTCAACTGGTCAGCTTTGGATACAAACACTTGATTGTACCCTGAAAATCCATCTAGAAGTGAAAACATTTCAGATCCAGAGACCTGCTGCAAGATTTTTTCCATTGGAAGAACATGATAATTGTCCTTGTCTGAAACCTTATTCAGGTCTAACAATTATCTCAGAGTCTCCTAACACTACCAAAACTTTGGGTCCCAAGTCAATTTCTTTTTTCAACCCTTGAATCAGAGCTTCGTATTCAGCCATGTCGTTGGTGTATTCGAATTCTAACCTGCAAGCTATGAAATACCTTTTCCCAGAGGGGTCTATCAGCAAGCAACCTGCACCAGCCCCTTCTTTTGACTTAGATCCGTCAAAATATAAAGACCAGAGACCATTGTTCAAATCTAAGTGTACCGCATTTGGGACTGGAATTTCATCTGGAACTTGCGAAGAATGGCAAATTTTAGACTGTTGTTCTGCACCTGTTATTGATGAAGTCTCAGCTTCAAGGTCCCCAAAGAAAGAGTCTTCCATATAGTTTCCCATTATGGTATCGGTGAATAATACCAGTTCGTTCAAATCATCCAATTCGGTGACGGTATGCTTCATATAGCGTTCTCGATCAATTCTGATCTTGTTCGGGCGACCATTGTGAGATATCCATAAGTGTGACCAATCCGTAGCAAAATATCCCTTCAGTTTCTCAGACCAATCTCTGCTAAGAAATAGGCCATATGCTTCTGGGATATCCGCTACAATTATATCAATGATAAAATGGACTTGAGAATTCGAAGCTAACCTTATCAACACCTCTTTCAACTTACCTATTACTTTTAAGTTTGAACAGTCAAACTGCACAATACTTGTGTCACAAGGCACAGGGACTGCATTTAGTTTTTTACATACAGAGTATGGCATAACATTCTTGGAGGCCCTTGAGTCTATCATACAGTTGTGCACTTTACGATTGCATATTTCAAACGTAAGTACAAAAGGTGGAGTTGAAGAATCAGATTTCTTGCCTATGGATGATGCATTGACTGAAGATTTTGTTGGGTTATCTTTAGTGTTAGCAGGGCTATTTTGACTTGAAGGAGTTTTTCCACTTTTACTTGGAGATACCCCTTGCATCATTTTATCTCTAATCACCGGTAGCTTAAGTAGTTCATAGATAGAGATATTGGCTCTAATTTTCTTTAAATCTTCAATCATATCATATTCTAAATCAAGAGAGGGTGCAGATTTACTATTTGCAGGTTGGGTTTTTGTGTGAGCAGCTGAACTATTATCTGTAGCAGTTGTAGAAGGTTCCCCTAAGGGCTTATATTTCTTGCTTCTAGTGTTATATTGATGCTGATTTACATTGACAACACCTACATATTCATCATCAGTCAATTCTGAAGTATCCCAGAAGTGGCTAATAACTTGAGGAGGTTTATCTTCTATGTCATTATCTTTGTCTTGGGTACCTTTAGAACTCTGTCCTGAAGATTGAGTTTCATTTTCAGCTGATGTTTCTAGGCCTGAAACTAATAACTTGAGGAAACTGTTAATTTCATCAACACTATTAGCTTCAGAGGGTGGGATCTGTCTAGGCGCTGTATTCGGGAATGGCCTTCTGAAAGGTTGTCTAGGTGGTTCTTTGTTAGGAATGTTTTCAGAAGTGCCTTTCTTTAAATCAATGATTTCATTAGACAGTTTTTTAATAACTCTTTGGAGGCTATCTAGGTCTAGTATATCCTGGCCTTTTTTCTCAGGGTTTGTGTTCTTGGTAGGACTATCAGTCTGCTTACGGGAAGAAGATGCAGCATCTGTGTCTACTCCAACATTTTCCTTTATGGAAGACATATCTTTCTCAACCTTAATTGCTTCTTCAAATTTTTCAGCAAGGGTAAGTTTGGCTTTTTGCCTGAAAAAAATGGCCATTGACACAGGCAAGGATGAAGTGTAAAATTCTATAGTGACATCCTCAGCCGGTCTTGAAGTAGCAGGAATCCCATTTCTTAGAGTTAGGAATCACTGGTTAAAATCTTTGACCTTTTCCTTGGTTTCCATGTGGATTCTGGACAATTCTAGCATAAAGGCAACTGGAGTCTTGTCATCTCCAAATTTGTTCATGAAAGCAAGGTCGAATTCGTTCCAACTGGTAATGGAACCATCCGTAAGAGAAAAATACCATGTCAAAGCTTTACCCTCAAATGTATAAGGGAAAATTCGATAGACTACATCTTCATGTTCAACATCCAAGAGCCGAACTGCTAACATAAACTTCTTGACATGATCTTCTGATGGCTCTTTCAGCTCAAGGTTGAACTTGGGTAATAACTTCTTAGGATGCTTAGGTATAGGGTGTTGATCTCCTGGGACAGCCACTGCATCCTGAGCTAACCATGGCATATTAGCATTAGGATTTGGGGGATTTACACCTGCCATGTTTCTTGGAGTTGGAGGCGGCGAAGGCGGTGTTTGATGAATGGGGGGAGGTGAATGAGGTGGTGATGGTGGTCGACCAGACACTCCTGACGTAGGTGGTCCTGAAGAAGATGAAGGCTGATTGGTGCCAGTCAGAAACTGTTGTCTCTGAAGATCAGGAAAGGTATCTAAAGGTTGCTCCTATTCTCCCGAAGCAGGTTCAGGACGATGAGTGCGGGGACGTGTGATCTGCACGAGAGGTAGTTTAGTGGGTTGGCACCCAGTGAGATTCGAATATGCCCTTGTTAGGATCCTACAAGATTCGTTTATGGCTTGCTCGTACTGATCAATTTCTTCAGGTAGGTGAATTCCGGGAGATTTGAACTGAGAGATAAGGTTTCGAACAGATTCGTTCAGTGGGGCTTCACCCGATCGTGATGACCGGAGAGTACAAGGCTGTGATGATGACTATATTTGAGGAGTGATAGGCTGATTAATTTTGTTAACGGGATTGTTTTCATTATCCATGTGTTTAAGCTGGCCCTCCTTCTAGCGCCATTGTTGACGGGCATATGTGACTATGCACGCAACAGGGGAAGACAACCCAGACCGGGATCCTTAAAGAAGGCTCCAAGCTGTTTGGGATGGTTGTTCCTGACAGGTTTAAATGCTCTGTTAGCCTGAAAGTCTAAATAAAGAAAAATCTAAAAGATAAAGCTAACGCTAGTGATTATTAATCAGATATATACCTATCTCTGTACAAGTTTATTAATTACAGCATTAATCAGCTAAATTAAATTAGTTTACATTACCAAGAAAGAAGTTAAATAACTGTTAACAAACTTGATAAATTACAAAGATACATTATATACACCTGTACATTAATCAGGAATAAAAGGAATAATTTGAATGTGACATGAATATAAACATCTAATTAAAATAGATTTTTTGACGATATAATTAACAGAAAAAGAAATTATATTATCCTAACCTAAGTCCTATCCTGATCAGGAGCGATGCAAATATTTAAACTGAAATCGAATCTGCTAATGGGACTATCAATAATCTTGAAAATCTTCAAAAGAAATTCAGAAATCACCAAGATCATACAATAGACACATAAACCACATACGTAATGATGTCAATCATCAAATTTACAACATGACGTTCATCAATAGATCGACAATCAGCATAAGTCAATAGTCATACGTAATATATTTGCACAATTTCTATAAAGAAGATTTTGACAAACATAAATAATATAGAAAAACAGTAACAAGACCGGGGATACCATAAAAACATATGCAAAGTATAAAACTGTAAACATATATATAAGTTATCACCAGTTTAAAATACTATATCTGCTGACAGGAAACTGCCTCGAGTTACAGAAGATCAAACCGTAGTATTGTCTTTCTCCTTTCCCAAACTATCAACCCCACATCCCACATGCTATCTCCCCTTTAAATACATTAAATCTCCAAAAATAAACAGCTCTAAAGACTAGAGATAGCAGAATCGAAAGTTTCAATCGATTTCCCTTAAAATGACAAGTGAAAACATGTCATTTTCAACATACGCGGAAATACCAAGAAATGGGAAAGATTCGATTCTTAACAGTGAATCAAAACATCAGGACATAGATCATGTAACAACACCTGGAAAACTGCTCCTGCAAAATTGATTTACTCCCAACGATGTAGACAGTTATCAAAATCCAGATGATAGACAGTTATCAAAATCCAGGAAAGAAGATCCATCAAATGACCTGCGATACCGCATGCAAAGGAAATATAATTAAAACGGAATCTGATAAAATAAAATAAAAAACTAAATAATAACTAAATTAACACAAACAAAATACCTGTAAGTAAAAAATTGATTATCAATCTATCAAAAACTTCAAAACCTGTAACCCAAAACAAGTGCATTTCAACCTATTATAAATTCACAGGTGCGTTAAACACCTGAATGTTAACGCCCTTTGCTGGATTTGATGAATGACCCTTAAAATGAATTAATGTAACTTGAGCATCAAGCTCTCGTACCCTCTCTTCATTCCTATCGTTTTCATTCTGCAACTTTAATACCCTTCTAATCAGCCTATTCTTATGCTTTTTAACACGCAGCAAAGACTTGTTGTCTGCATCCAACTGCTTTTTCAACTTCAAATTCTCGGCCTCCACAACATCATGATGAACCGACATCTCAGTCACCCTTCCTTCCATGCTGCAAATCTTATCAAACAAAGAGGTAATGAACATTGGGGGAATCATACCCTCAGCTTGATACGAACATGGCAAGTTTGTTTCTACTGTCTGTCCCTTAACTAGGAGATCAACAACAGGAACAGGCCGAACATCCTTATCAAACGCGGGAGGGCTATCATCGACAGGGTTTGATATGAACTCATGCCCAACATTATGATCATCCACAGGAAAAATGAGGTTACTTTCATCATCGTCTATCACGACAGTCTCGACACGAATACCATCATTCACAGGTGGTTTAACAATATTACCTTTGGCCATGCTTCTAGTAAACCTACCCATCAACTTAGTTTTCGGCCTTTTAACGGTTCGTTTGCAGGTATCAGTGTTTCTTTTCGGCGTTACTAGAGACAAACCCGAAGACTCCTTCATACGCTTTGCAGACACAGAGGAACCGGGGCTACCCACAGAAGAAGCAACAGGACTTCTTACCGGAGTAGCCACATGATCAATACAAGGGTTGGGACTGATATGACCGGTGGGGTTTGACAGAGGTTTATGTAAAGGAGAAACTGAAGTTTGATTCGGCTTTTGATGCCGGACAATTTCATCAGGGTTGTCGAACTGACAGTGGCAGAAGGACATGAAACGATTAGACTCAACAAATTCATCCCATGACCAGTTTAACTTCGACAGTTCCCTCTCAATTAACATTCGGACCAAGCCATGATGGAACAAGCTATGACTAACATGCTTCGGGCCCTTTTTAATTGCAGAGGACATTTTAAACAGACTTTGCACCAGATAGTAAGGTAGATTCAGTGGGAAACCAATAAAAATAGACATCAAGCGCAGATGATAAACATAGGCTAAACACAGGCGACCTTCACAGGTCACGTACCTGTGTATCAAGTCCAAGACCGTGCGCCATTCCTTTTTAAAGTATTTGCGTGCTACTCCAGTTCGGAATGATACCTCTTGACAGGGGTTTTTAAGTAATTGCCACCACTCAGTAATGTCCATTCGCTTATATTTAAACCACCTCTCGCCTGTTAGTGACAGACAAGTGCCACTGATCGCTCATCCACTCGAAAATGGAGATCGCCTACCTCACCCTGAAAATCAACCAAGGAGACAGCGAAGACCGTCGTGACTTCGGGGTTCAAATCACAGAACTTACTGATAAACGGTAGCCATCCGACAGCCTCGACCTTTGCTAATAGATCAGGGTTCGAATCCAGCAATTTCATTTCACAAGGCTCGACTCTCATCACCAGCGCCATGAATGACTGTGTAAAGGCACGTAACCGCACACAGGACAAATACCACCGCTCGGCACAAGACAGTGAACCAGATAGTGAGCACTTGGGGTGCAGACCGAGGAAGAAATACAAGCAATGAAACTCTATGCATTCATAAACCGATTGTAACATGAGCAGACGCAGGCTATACCCCTGTAAACCCGGCATGGACGGAGGCATTATCACTCAGAGAGGTAATCGAGTAATGGGGAATGACGGTCGAAGACTCCAGATAACTCATGTTATCATTATTTATCCGGCGTTAATGATATGAAACCTTTCGCTGTACATGAAACAGGTGTTCCATTGACAGATAGCCACGATAGAGGACAAGTACTGGGAATTAAATGTGATGGATAGAGTTCAGTACCAATGTAATGATACCATATCGACTTCGCGGTAGGTGGATCGAATTCGGAGGCGATGGAAGAGGTCATAAAAATCATAAGGATTAAACCTTTGAATGTCAATGCATAAACCTTACAGTATAATAATGTTAACCTCCGAAGGTGGCAATCACGTGATAATAATACAAACCATCACGTCGAAACTAGACTTTGCAATATAGACCATATTATAAAAATCAACATAAAATAGTTATGGTAATATTGACTATGGTTTGTAATCGAAAAGGTAAACTTAGGATATGGCATGTAAAACATTTGGCCTTCGACACTCTAGGCTTTACCAAAGTTATAACAAACCGACCATGCATAACCATTAATCAAACTTGAAATAAAATCTATGGTAATGCGAGAAATCATACCAAGATTAACCATTCCTATATATCAACCTTATCAATAATTATAGTAACAAAATCAAATAATAAAATCAATTGATAACGTTTTGGATAAGATTTCAAGATTAGGTTATTAGATGAAAATCAGGTTTCTAACAAAAATCAGTCCTTAAGAAGTAAGACAGTCAATGGCTTAGTCTTAAAGAATAAAATCTCAATACCACAAACATGGCCCTGCTGCCAGTAGGCATCCATAGCCTCGACAGGGTTGCTTCAAAACCCAAAGAATGCCAGTATCCCATCTGCTAGTTATAAATATACAATTTTGGTTGGGCTGAACTGTTACCATTATTTTCCTTTTAATTTTATTACTCATGAAGGCCATGGTTCAGGCTTGGTAACCAGATAGTAACCATGTCAGTCACTAGTCTGCACTACAGTAAAATGAACCGGCTCGTGATGAGACCCTTCATCCCTCAGGGTTTTCTGTCCAAGGGTCATTGTCCAGGCTTGGTGACTGGAGACGACAATGTTACTGAATGCAAACCTATGATCCTGAACAGATCAGCTCGTTATGAGAACTTCTGTCCTTCAGATTGTTTTTGCAAATATTCAAGTCCATCCTTGTCCAGAATGTAATTATAGTTAATCTCTAATGAGATTATTTTAGCAGATGGGGAGGCAAATTTGATCCTCTTTACAAGAAGGGATGGCGTAAAAGACTCAAATAGATAAATTTACCAATTACTGCCCTAATCCCTTTGGGCAAATCTTTGCAGAGACTGATATAATTAATTAATGTTAACATGGTTTAAGAGTTTCTGGTAAAATCTAGAACGATGAAAACACCCTTCTCTGTTCAAGAAGTAAAATAGTATGACAGTTTCCAAGATAGTAATGTCTTCGTGCATGATTTACAAATCAATTACAGAACTTGAAATAAGTCATCAGTTTGAGGTTTGATAAATTGATCAGACTCACAACACACAAATAAAACAGCAAATAAATATGGAAAAATATGTAAAATAAACAAACCAGAGAGAAATCATGACAAAATATACAAACCAAGCACACCACACAAGGTATGTACAAGATAATCCCTTGAGAAGGATCAGCAAAAATATTTCTTAATCAGATGACCATTCACTGGAAGGTTCTCGATGTCACCCTCCAGTGTCTATAACCTGAAAGTGCTAGGACCAAGTTTTTCTGTAATAATAAATGGTCGCAGCCACAGGCATTGGAACTTCATGTGTTTTCCTTTATCTTCGTTCTCCTTGTCCCATTTTAGGACTAGGTCACCTACTTCCAAATCCCGACTGACTGATTTTCTGAGATCAAACCAACGCTTCACTGTCTGCTGGTGTTTCTCAAACTTTTTCCTAGCGAACTCCCTATCTTCCTCCAGTTTATGCAAGGTGTTAATTCGATGCTCCATGGTAGAACATGGTGTCTCCTGCACTGACTGGGAGAGCTGTAAAGAGGGTAAAAATAAATCAGGAGGAAAAATAGCTTCCTTGCCATATACCAGAAAAAAGGGAGAGTTTCCTATAGCAGCTTTGGGAGTCACTCTGTCAGCCCACAAGGCATTCGATAAGGCGTTATGCCAATTCCTGTGATGATTTACCACTGTACGTTTCAGAATCTTGATTAAATTTTTATTAGAAGATTTAGCCAACCCATTACCCTGGGGATAATAATTAGCTGAATACTTTAACTTTATACCTTTTTCCAATGCATACTCAGTTAATTTAACAGAAGAAAAATAAGTTGCATTGTCAAAAATCAAAGATTCAGGAACACCGAATCTGGTGATAATAAAAGAATCAAGGAATGATATCACCCGTTCTGAGTTAACCACTCGCAAGGGGATGGCTTCAACCCATCTAGTGAAGTAGTTGTGGCTGTCAAAATGTATTTATGCTGCTGTGAAGACACTGGTGCGATTGGACCGACGATATCCAGACCCCATTGCTGAAATGGGACTTCGATAATAACCAGCTGGAGGCGTAACGCTGCTTTCTTCATCCTGCCTCCTGCTCTCTGACACTCCTAAGACTTCCTGGCGAAAGCATATGCATCTTTGAACAACGTAGGCCAATAGTAACCAGCTTTAAGTATCTTATGTGCAGTTGTTTATCCGCCAAAGTGTCCTCTGGCTGGTCCTACATGTAGTTGAGATAACACATTATCAGCCTCATTTCTTTCTAGACAACGAAGGAGAACTCCTTCGAAATTCTTTCTAAACAAAATGTTATCAATCAGCTGATAAGGGGCAGATATCAATTTCAAAGCCCTTTTATTACGTGGGTCTAAATGTTCAGGAGCATTCCCATGCAATAAAAAGAACTTAATATCATTATACCAAGAATCAGGAGGAGTAGAGATTGGAAAAACTTCCATTTCAAACAAAGAAGGTTCACCAAAGAAGTGCAGGTCAGATTCAGAACTTTTCGAAGATCCAGTTGCTAGCTTGCAGAGTCCTTGTCCCCTGACAATATTTAAAGGATTTATTTCCAAGTCATATTCCTGAAGTGCTGTAACCCAGTGGGCTCACTTTTCACCCAGGTCCTTTTGTACCAAGAGATTTCTAACTGCGGAATATGGCACAATCACCTTGGTATGAGATTTCAGCAAATATGGCCGGAAATGTTTGACAGACTTAAAAAAAACGAACGCTTGTTTTTCCACTTCTGGGTAATTCGGTTCTGCACCATTCAAACCAGAACTCGTAAAAGCGATGGGAGCTTCATTATTTTCCTGATTTTTCTGTGTTAGAACAGCAGCATATGAAGAATCAAAAGAAAACGTGTATAAAATAAATGGCTTAGAAAACTTTGGGCTTGTTAAGGTGGGAGCTTCAGCAATAGCTTTTAAGATGTCATGAAAAGATGGTTTCTCTTCAGCAGACCATTTAAAATCAGCATCTTTTTTGAACATTTTCTGAAGTGGCCTAACAATTTCTGTGAACCCAGGAATAAATCTAGAAACAAAATTTATCTTCCCAAGAAACGACTGCATAGACTTCCTTGAGTGAGGCGTTGAAATATGTGATATAGCACAGGTATGTTCTGGGTCAATATTGATGCCTTGTTTAGAAACAACAAAACCCAGTAACTTACCTTATGTAACTGAAAAGATAGATTTCTTAGGATTTAGAGAAATCCCATACTTCTTGCAACGTACAAAAACTCTCCTGAGATGAGTTAAATGATCAGTTCTATTTTTTGAAAAGACAGTAATATCATCAAGATAAATAACGACAAACTTACCGATCAGACCTCTGAAGGTGATATCCATTGCCCTCTGAAATGTTTCTCCGGCGTTTATTAAACCAAATGGCATCTTCCTATAGGCATAGGTTCCCCAAGGAGTCCTAAAGGTTGTTTTCAACTGGTCAGCTTTGGATACTAACACTTGATTGTACCCTGAAAAGCCATCTAGATGTGAAAACATTTCAGATACAGAGACCTGTTGCAATATATTTTCCATTGGAGGAACAAGATAATTGTCCTTGTCTGAAACCTTATTCAGGTTTCGAAAATCGACGCATAACCTGATATCACCATTTTTCTTTCTAACGGGAACAAGATTTTCCACCCATTGTGCATGCCGTACCAGGAAAATTATTCTGGCAGCAAGTATTTTATTCAGCTCCTTCTTGACAGCTGGTTCTAGGCTAGGATGCATTTTCCTCATTTTTTGTCGAAAAGGTTTAGCCTCTGGTTTCATAGGAATGACATGTTGCATTATATTAGGATTGAATGTATTAAGATCCTCGTACATCCATGAAAAAATGTATTTAAACTCATTAAAGAGTCTTATGAAGGTTGTTTTTTCCTGGGGAGTACACATACTACCCAGATTTACACATTGAGGGTTGTGTTCAGTGCCTAGATTTACAATTTCAGATTGCATAATGGAGCTGTTAGTTTTACAGTTCCTTGCAGCTTTAAATTTATCCTTCAAGTCATAGAATTTCTCAAGTTTGATTACTGATCTGGGAAGAGTACTAACATGATTGAGAGATTCCTGAATTGAGCAAGGCTTATGAATTACCGCAAAATTATATAGATCCTCATCGTGATTCATTTCGTCAATGACCGCATCTTTAAAAGTATCCTTCAAAGTCAGAAAATTGATCAACTGCTCGTCATTGTCGAAGACTCTCCAATTTGCTACGTTGTCAGGTATAGAAGGCCTGAAAAGCAATTCAACCGAGAAAGAATCAGTAAGCACTCCTTTAGATGGAATTAACCTTGAAGCAGCAATAGCTAAAAGATCATATTCTTGATTTAGATAACGAGGGATAGAACTTATGTTAAAGGCTTCAAATGCTAATAGTAAATTCCATACCTCTGCCTGATAATTTCTCAGATGTCTAGCAATGCAATGTATAGTGTTACGTACCTGTCTAACAATTATCTCAGAGTCTCCTAACACTACCAAAGCTTTGGCTCCCAAGTCAATTGCTTTTTTCATCCCTTGAATCAGAGCTTCGTATTCATCCACGTTGTTGGTGCATTCAAATTCTAACCTGCAAGCTATGAAATACCTTTTCCCATAGGGGTCTATCAGCAAGCAACCTGCACCAGCCCCTTCTTTTGACTTAGATCCGTTGAAATATCAAGACCAGAGACCATTGTTCAGATCTAAGTGTACCGCATTTGGGACTGGAATTTCATCTGGAACTTGCAAAAAATGGCAAATTTCAGACTGCTGTTATGCACCTGTTATTGATGAAGTTTTAGCTTCAAGGTCCTATTGCAGTCGCAACCTTTTCTCCTTATTTCTTAAATTTTGGGGCCCCTCCTTAAAACTTAGAGTTGTGTGATTTCGTGTGATCTCTGAAGGTATGGTCTAGCCTTAGCTTTGGTCGATTCTAACGAGTAATTTGCAGCCTGTCTCTCCAGAGCACGTTTGGGTCAAGATTTTATTGTGGATCGCAGGGTTGAATGTGGTTTTGATAGCTAGAGTTTAGTCAGATCAGTTGCCTTTTAAGCAAACCGTTGTCTCTGAGATTTTTAGTCTGGTCGCTACTGTGTTGAGCTCTTAAACACTTAGTTTTTCTGTGATCGGGCGTAGATTTTTATGTTAGATCGGAAGCTGTGAAGTCTCAGCCCCTTCGTCGTTGTCGCTCCTAGTCCAATTTGTCATCCGAAGCGTGGATTGCCCTGATCGCCGATGTGCGTTAGCTTGTCTGTCACATATCCGGAGCCTTTACTCTTCCACCATTGCAACTAGGAAATCCTTCTCTCTGCCGATGTCCAAACTCTTTCGACGTCCGACGTTAAGTTTTCCCACCCGCGTGCTTTAACCTCCTCTCCCTTTCGCCATTGTGGATGGTAAAGTATCTCCGATTCCGATGCCCAAAGCTGGCCGACGTCCAATTCGAAGTTTCCTGCTCACCTGTCTCGCGTGGGTCTAGCCTGTTCCCATCTGCTATTGCGGCTACAAGGTCCTTTTCCCTTCCGAAGAATGAAGCTTTTCGACCACCGACTTATAACTTTCCCGCCCAGGGCTGCATCAGAGCTCTTGCCCGCTTATGGGACAAACCTGGCTATTTTCTTGTGGATCAACTGTTGCAGATGATATTTTTATTTTAATGTAAAATCCCATTTCAACAAATGATGCATCAGAAACTGTTTGCAGTAGGAATTCAATGGACTATTGAAGCAACCCGAAGTGAAGGCTCAGCTTGGTGAAATCGAAACCATTGGGGTTACAAGGAAGACATAAGCGAGGGAAAGGACAAACAAAAAAACTACAAAGGCACGGACTAGAAAAAACTGTCAGTGACTGATCATGAGATGAACACTCACAGAAAGTAATTGGGAAGACAAAAAACTGCCAGAAGAGAAAGCGGAAAGGTTAAAACCGGAACTGGACGGTCACCCGACGAGAGGCATCCCAAATGACCAGGGGAATAGTTTAAAAATTTGAAAGTAAGACTGAAAGAGGGATTTTTCCCTGGAGAATTTTGTAAATGTTTGCTTGTAAGAGGAACTACTACGTTTTGCAAAGGAAACTGCAATTTTTCCTGTTGGAGAGAGTGAAAAGTGCAATGTATCAGTACAATTCAATGAATAATGTTGAAGAGGAACTATTTCATTTTCAGCTGTGTTTCATTTACTATAAGAGTATTTAATTTCCTGAACCTATGTTCTCGTTGAATGTTCTTCAGTATCTTTTCGGGATATTTTCCACAGTGGGTAATAAATGTTGTTTATAAAATAATCGGCTATTCGGTTATTTAAATATCTACGAATGTTTATGTGTCTTGAAAGAAGTATCAGCTATCTGTGATTATTCATAATGCATGTGCAAAATGCATTACTCACCAATGAATGATAATCCTGCTCCCTAGGGACAATTTAGGAAGTCAGTTTGCTTTTGTTGTATGCGATTTGGATGCTTGTGAGCCATAAGACGAGAGGTAAGAACCTGCGCATCACATTGTGACTGTTCTTGGCATCTTTATCACCCTGCATTTAGTTAGGCACTTGCATTTCATTTCCTAAGTCAAAATACAAAAAACTCGGTGGACCAGGCCGCAACCGGTAAACCCCTTTTGTTTGTTACTTGACCTACAGTAGCTGGACCGCAAACTGGACGGATTCCCTATACCAAATAGTCAACGAGCTAGTTGGGAACGTTGATTGGGGAGAATCCCTTACTATTGCTGCCTACGATTTTCCAGGCCTCAATAGTTTTGGTGCTAGAAGGAGGGCCGCTAGTGCATGGCTGGCCGAGGAAACCCGTTTTCCCGAGACTATTTCACTGGTTACAGTTCTGAAAGTAGTGGACCACGTAATCCAATTCCGGAAGAAGTAAATAGAGAACATCTATATCATGTTCGCAACGAGATCGTTAATGACCTGAGAAGACACACCAGGGCATATGTAAAGAATATTGGAGGATTGTCGATTATCCCTAAGTTGCCCAGGAGAGAGTATAAAAGGAAAGACCGTCCTATAACAGAAGACTCAGTGCTAGTTGGAGACTGGGAAGAACTTGTGAAAACCGCCTTGCAAGAAGTTGAGCTACCTTTGAATCAAGAGGGCCCAGAAACCCCTTACATTTCTCCTGTTCACACCCCTGCTGGTTCACCTCCTCATTCTCCACCTCAACTCATGGCCGGCATTAATTCCAACCAACCTCCTCCTAATCCACCAAATCCACCACCTGCATGGAAAGCCAGATCACCCCTAAACCTGACTCCTCCTTTGCATGACCTACCTCAGGCCTTTGAAAAGTTGTTGCCTAAGTTCGATCCAAATGAGAAGATATTAGTGGATGATCATTTGCAGAGTTTTTACTTGGAAATAGAAGGATTGAGAGCTGGGGAACATGAAGATGTAGTGTGTAGACTTTTCCTACATACCCTCAAAGGAGCTGCTACGTCATGGTACTTCGGGTTTCCTGCTAATTCTATCCCAGATTGGAATACTTTCAAGAGAATTTTCAGAAGTAAGTATGAAGTTCAAAATACTCACGCAGCCCTTATGAAAGGACTATGTGCATTGAAGAAAGAGAAAAAGGAAAAAGTGCACAGTTTCACACAAAGGTTTGCAGCATATCTTAAGAACTTTTTTGAAACAGATAAGCCTTCAGACAAAGTACTAATTGAGTACTATACTTCAGCTTTGGGTCCTGATTTGGCCATGTTTGCGAAAGGTAGGGCCAATCCTACTCTGACTGAAACCTATGAAGAAGCAGAAGTGGTGGAGGCTGAAAGAGAGAGTATTGAGGATTACCCTGAACAATCAGGAGAGAGAAGGAAAACTTTATTGTTCACTAAGCCTAAAGAGGAGAAAGCACCAGATTATGAAAGTATGGCCAAAAAGATGCAAAAGCTGTCTAATAAGATCATAGACTTGGAGAAAGAAAAGGAAACACAGAAGTTCTACAGACCTTATTATAAGAAAAGGGAGGAAAACAATCAGTCTCAACCTCCTCCTCACAATACCGCATCTATGAATCTGACAGAGATAGGGATGGAAAATTTCTGCACCTTTCACCAGCAGCCTCACTCCGAAAAGAATTGTCTGCAATGGATAAATTCAATGACACTAGTCATGAATCAAATGTTGGATTCAAGATTAACAGAGGAAGGCGATGAAGAAAGAAAAGAGAATTATGCTGCTACTACTACTAAAGAGCGGGAAGACGAAACCATGGCTATATGGAATTCTGTTACTTTATTCGATGTTGAAGAGGAAAGGAGTCAAGGATACAAGGAAGTTGTGGATGCCAACGTAACAACAAGAAGTCAAGAGATGGTTAAATATGACAGTCTGATGCTTCCAAAGATCAGGAGGCTGCAGAGAAACGTTAAGAAGAAATTCCAAAATAAACCTGTGGCTGATATAATTCCTGAATTTACTATTACTAGCCAAGATCCTGAGCAGAACAGAACATCGCCCAAGCCAAATGAAGAAAAGGTGAATGCTGATAAATATAACTCTACTGAACAGCAGATGAATTATGACATTGTGGAATATTTAAAGAAGATAAAAGCAAACGTCCCACTATTTGAAATGTGCAAAGTACCTCAACAAAAAGAAAGATTATTGAGAGCACTTGAGGAATCGGATGAGAAGCCGCCTACTGACAATCAACCTCAAGGCGAAGAAGAAATTGGAGAAACCAGCATTGGAGGTGAGTCTAAATGTAAACATCCAACTTTCCTCCTAACATTTGAAATTTTTAATCATAACGTGCACAATTGTCTAGTAGACTCAGGGGCGTCAATGAATTTCATGCCCATATCAATATGTAAGAAAATAAATGGGCAGCCTAAGCCAACCACGTGGAGGGTGGTTCAATTGGATAGGACAGATGTTAAGGTAATTGGTCAGATGGAAGACGTCCTAATCCGTCTGGCATCCAATGAAAAAGTATGCCAAGTCATTAATATCGTGGTGGCTGACATACCAGATGCTTACGGTCTGGTCCTGAGCAGAGATTGGTCAGCTAAATTAAATGGATATTTCACCTCAGATTGGTCACATCTATGGTTTCCATACAAGGGGAGTCCAAATCAGATTAAAATTTTAAGAGAGCCTCACATGAAGTACAATGTTACTCAACTGAATGAGAAGAATGTATCAGTCAATTCTGTGTTGGGCAACTATTTTCTTGAATTGGAACCAGGGAATTATCAAGCGGAAGATGCCAGGGACACATCTGACACCCAGCCTGATCTCCTTCGATTTTCTCAGGCTGATGAGATCAATTGTAAAATAGTAGACTTAGCCGTAGGAATAGATTTGCCTTCAGTAGTTAGTGATTTTTGGACTTTATTTTTTGATGGGTCAAAGACATTAGAAGGGTCAGGGGCCGGCTGTGTCCTTATTGATCCACAAAAGAATAAGCATTTCCTGTCATGTAGATTAGAGTTTGAGTGTACCAATAATACAGCTGAGTATGAAGCACTGGTGCAGGGACTCAAGAAAGCGATTGAATTGAAGGTAAGTAATTTGAAAGTTTTTGGGGATTCTGAAATTATTGTGAAACAAATCCGAAATCAAATCCACTATATTTCTCCTCACTTGAGAGCTTACCAGAATGAGGTATGGGAACTGCTTAAATGTTTTAATGCATTTAACATTATTTCAATTCCAAGAATAAAAAATGCAGCTGCTGATCTATTGGCCACATCAGCCGCTAGACTCGTACCTACTAATAATCGTTGTTCTGTTGAACTTCTTTTCAGGCCCTCTGTACCGGATATGATCATGACCAACCTGCGAGTATTTGATAATGATCAGCAAATAATAGAATGCTTGACGAATGAAGAGGTGTTTAAAGGAGCAATCATAGATGATGAGGAACATCAAGCTGAGATGAAATATGACAATTTCATTCCTAAAGGGGTCAGGACGCTAGAAAAGATGTTCGATCTAAATGAAAAGTTTAGGAGACCAGCCAATGTAAAGACTCACAGCTCGACTCTGCAGTTTGAGCTGATAAATTTGGGAGATGAAGTGAATCCTAAGTTTGTAAATCTCGGCAAATGCTGTTCACCAACCGAAAGAGATAGTTTCGTCGGTTTGTTTAAAGAATACAAGGACGTATTCGCCTGGATGTACGGAGATCTGAAAAAATATGATACCAGCATCACAAAACATGTTGTCCCCATCAAGGCCGGAGTCAAGCCATATCAGCAGCCCTTGAGGAAAATGCATCCAAAGCTAGAACCGCTGATTCAGAGTGAGGTAAAGAAATTACTAGACGCTAGAATCATCTTTAAAGTCAGACACTCTAAGTGGGTATCGAACTTGGTACCAGTAAAAAAAAAATCGGGAGAAATCAGACTATGCGTGGATTTCAGAAACCTAAACTACGCCTCAGATAAAGACAACTATACGGTGCCTCCCATGGAGCAATTGCTAAAGATGGTCTCTAGTTCTGAGTTGTTTTCATTATTAGAAAGTTTCTCTGGCTACAATCAAGTGCTAGTAGCCGAGGAAGACAGATTAAAGACAACATTCAGGACTAAATGGGGAACCTTCGCCTACCGAAGGATGCCTTTTGGACTGATTAATGCTGGAGCAACATTTCAGAGAGCTATGGACATAGCTTTCTGCGGACTAGTTGGATGAAGCGCTGTGGTGTACCTTGATGACATTACAATATTCTCGAAGAAAAGAGGAGAGCATGCTTTTAACCTAAAGCAAATTTTCGAACGCTGCGGAAATATGGCATCTCCCTCAATCCTAAGAAGTGCGTATTCACAGTCACAGAGGGCAAGTTGCTGGGACACATAGTTTCAAAGAGAGGTATATCTATAGACCCAGAAAGAATTAAGGCCATTGAACAAATCCCTATGCCACATAATAAAAATGGAATGTAATCGTTTATGGGAACCATAAATTTTGTAAGAATATTTGTGACTGACTTCGCTCAGACTGTTAAACCACTACAGAAGATGGTCAAACAAAATGCACAATTTAAGTGGACTAATATTGAGAAAGACACTTTCAGCAAAATTAAAACTGTTGTTGCACATGCGCCCTCCCTGAAAATTCCAGACTTTGATAAAGACTTTATTATGTATACATTTGCATCCGATGATTCATTGGCAGCTGTGCTTACGCAAAAGGAGGATGGGGGTGATGAATTCCCAATCTCTTTTATGAGCACTGGGCTACAAGGGGATGAATTAAACTACCCAGCCATTGATAAGCAAGCTTATGCCGTATTTAAGGCAGTGAAGCAATTCAGGCCTTATATATTGAAAAATCGAACCAAGGTAATAGTCCCTTACCCAACTGTAAGATCCCTTCTCATTCAAAAAGAGTTAGGAGAAAGAAGAGGCAACTGGGTAACAGCTCTTCAAGAATACGACCTTGAATTCAAGCCAGCCTCTATAGTGAAAGGTCAAGGGTTATGCAAATTGATGACTGAAAGCAGGAACAACGAAGAACAAGCATGGGAAGATGAAGCCGAATTGCATGTAATGGATGTATGTCCTTTGTTTACAGCCCCTGAGTCTTGGTATAGAGACCTGGTGCATTACTTGCAGTCGGGGCTGTTGCCAGAACATTGGAATTCCAAACAAAGAAGAGCTCTGTGCCTTAAATCGGCCTCCTATCAACTTGTTGAAGGAGTATTATTCAGAAAGAATTATGATGGGGTTCTCCTCAGATGTTTAGAAAAGGAAGACGCAAAGAAAGTTATGGCAGAATTACACGACGGTCCGGCCGGGGGACATTATTCAGGCGACACTACAGCCCATAAAATCCTTAGAGCCGGTTACTATTGGCCCACACTCTTCAAGGATGCACATTCACATGTCAGGAGATTTGATACATGCCAAAGGTGTGGTGGAAGACAGCCTAAGGCAGCTGCGCCCCTAAATCCTGTGATGATCTCGGAACCATTTGAGCAATGGGGGCTGGACATTATTGGAGAAATAAAACCAAACTCTTCCCTGCTGCACAAGTACATTCTTACTGTGACTGATTATTTCACTCGCTGGGTTGAAGCTATCCCACTGCGCAAGATAAACGAAGACGAAGTCATTAGCTTCCTACAAGATCATATCATGACCAGGTTTGGAGTTCCAATTTCATTAGTTTTTGATAATGCTAAATACTTTTCATCAATCAAATTGACTGCATTTGCTCATGATAAAGGGATAAAATTACATTATTCTGCTAACTACTATCCGCAAGGAAATGGCCTGGCTGAATCCACTAACAAGAACCTCATTAGAATCCTGAAGAAGACTATAATCGAAAACCAAAAAAGTTGGCACTCAGCCTTACCCAACGCCCTGTGGGCTGACAGAGTCACCCCCAAGTCTGCTATAGGAGTGTCACCCTATACCCTTGTGTATGGTAAGGAAGCCATCCTTCCCCCCAATATCATGCTATCATCCTCTATTTTAGCTCAGGAGTCTAGTGGGTCGAAGAGTGAAGTTTTACAAGTGAGAATATATAATCTCCTGAAAGCAGAGGAGGCCAGATCCAAGGCCAGAGAACATTTTAAGCAACAGCAGGGGGTAGTAAAAAGATGGTTTGACAAACATAAAGCTGGGAAAAGGGACTTGGAAGTGGGAGACCTAGTTCTCAAGTGGGATCATCCCCATGATGAGAAGGGAAAGCATACTAAGTTCCAGCAGTTGTGGGTAGGCCCATTTCAAATCTCAGCAAAACTTGGCCCTGCTACTTATAAGCTGCAAGATTTACAGGGATGGGAGGAGAACTTTCCAGTTAATGGTTTGGTTCTCAAGCCTTACTTTTCTTGATTTTTCTTTGAGTTTTTTGTCTTGTATATAAATAAGTTGTTTGGTCGTTTTCGAGTCATGCTTTCATTTGGTTTAATTTTGAGTCGTTGATTTTCAATAAAGGGAACAAACTTGCAGTTGTCTGGAGAATATTAAGATATTTTTGGGAATAGCAAATATGTTGAGTGTCAGCCTGTGTGTTGCTAAATGAATTCTTACAGCCTAACGGTTTTCTCGAATAAAATTTTGTGTGCATTGAAGTCCTGCTTAACCCCTGTGAAATAAACTAGGGTCGAAGAGTCTGGAATACTATGTTGAGGCTCCATCCATTTCACACTTAAAATGTTCTAAGGGGCTACAGTAGAGGATCCATGGAAAGGAGCTAGGTAAACAAGGTGTTAAATATAAATGATCCCATGTCAAGAAATGAATGCCAAAAGGCAAAGAAGAGTCGATGAGAACATCTTACATCAAATCAAACGCTAAATCAAAAGTACTAATTGGCCAAAAGATCCTCTCCGTCCGTGAGATCAAACATGAAATAGATCACTCACACAAAAGGGAACTATGGGATAGAGGATCCTGAATAAAAAATTCAGTAAGAAAAGGCATGCAGAATGACTCATATGAAAAGGGACAAAAGTACAAGAGCACAAAAGTGCTAAATGGCATGGTAATGCAGAACAAATGAACACCCCTATCTACCCTATGCTACAATCTTGTGGTGTCCGATGCCGTCAGCTACCTGAAGACAAAATTAATAATGAATCTCATCTATCTACCTAAATAGAGTTATCTGGACTTGAAAATCTTGGTTTCTGCTTTCCCAAATTGGACTATCATCAATGATTAAGGTACACACTTCGGTCATTTGAGAAATTCGGATAGCTGGAAGATTTTGATAGACATAGTTGTTGTGAAACAGTCTGGCACTCAAAGAACAATCACCCAGAGATCTAGGTTCGCCAGGTAATCGCCAGTTGTTGCAGCCGCAACCTTTTCCCCTTATTTCTTAAATTTTGGGGCCCCTCCTTAACACTTAGAGTTGTGTGATTTCGTGTGATCCCTGAAGGTCTGGTCTAGCCTTAGCTTTGGTCAATTCTAATGAGTAATTTGCAGCCTGTCTCTCCAGACCACGTTTGGGTCAAGATTTTATTGTGGATCGTAGGGTTGAATGTGGTTTTGATAGCCACAGTTTAGTCAGATCAGTTGCCTTTTAAGAAAACCATTGTCTCTGATATTTTTAGTCTGGTCGCTGCTGTGTTGAGCTCTTAAACACTTAGTTTTTCTGTGATCGGGCATAGATTTTTATGTTAGATCGAAAGCTGTGAAGTCTCAGCCCCTTCGCCCTTGCGGCTCCTAGTCTGATTTGTCATCCGAAGCGTGGATTGCCTCGATCACCGATGTGCGTTAGCTTATCTGTCACATATCCGGAGCCTTTACTCTTCCGCCGTTGCAACTGGGAAATCCTTCCCTCTGTCGATGTCTGAACTCTTCCAATGTCCGACGTGAAGTTTTCCTGCCCACATGCTTTAACCTCCTCTCCCTTCCACAATTGCGAATGGTAAAGTATCTCCGCTTCTGATGCCCAAAGCTGGCCGACGTCCGATTCGAAGTTTCCTGCTCACCTGTTTTGTGTGGGTCTAGCCTATTCCCGTCCGCTGTTGCGGCTACGAGGTCCTTTTCCCTTCCGAAGTAGGAAGCTTTCCGACCGCCAACTTATAACTTTCCCTCCCAGGGCTGCATCAGAGCTCTTGCCCACTTAAGGGACGAACCTGGCTATTTTCTTGTGGATCAACTGTTGCAGATGATATTTTTATTTTAATGTAAAATCCCATTTCAACGAATGATGCATCAAAACTGTTTGCAGGAGGAATTCAATGGACTATTGAAGCAACCTGAAGTGAAGGCTCATCTTGGTCAAATCGAAATTGTCGGGGTTACAAGGAAGACATAAGCAGAGAAAAGGACAAACAAAAAAACGACAAAGGCACGGACTAGAAAAAACTGTCAGTGACTGATCATGAGATGAACGCTCACAGAAAGTAATTGGGAAGACAAAAAACTACCAGAAGAGAAAGCAGAAAGGTTAAAACCAGAACTGGAAGGTCACCCGACGAGAGGCATCCCAAACGACCGAGGGAATAGTTTAAATATCTGAAAGTAAGACTGAAAGAGGGATTTTTCCCTGGAGAATTTTGTAAATGTTTGCTTGTAAGAGGAACTACTTCGTTTTGCAAAGGAAACTGCAATTTTGCCTGTTGGAGAGAGTGAAAAGTGGAATGTATCAGTACAATTCAATGAATAATGTTGAAGAGGAACTATTTTGTTTTTAGCTGTGTTTCATTTACTGTAAGAGTATTTAATTTCCTGAACCTATGTTCTCATTGAATGTTCTTCAATATCTTTTCGGGATATTTTCCACAGTGGGTAATAAATGTTGTTTATAAAATAATCGGCTATTCAGCTATTTAAATATCTGTGAATGTTTATGTGTCTTGAAAGAAGTATCAGCTATCTGTGGTTCTTCATAATGCATGCGCAAAATGTATTACTCACCAATGAATGATAATCCTGCTCCCTAGGGACAATTTAGGAAGTTAGTTTGCTTTTGTTGTATGCGATTTGGATGCTTGTGAGCCATAAGATGAGAGGTAAGAACCTGTGCATCACATTGTGACTGTTCCTGGCATCTTTATCACCCTGCATTTAGTTAGGAACTTGCATTTAATTTCCTAAGTCAAAATACAAAAAACTCGGTGGACCGGGCCGCAACCGGTAAACCCCTTTTTTTAATACTTGACCTACGATAGCCGGACCGCAAACCGGACGGATTCCCTATACCAAACAGTCAACGAGCTAGTTGGGAATGTTGATTGGGGAGAATCCCTTATTGTTGCTGCCTCCGATTTTCCAGGCCTCAACAGGTCCGCAAAGAAAGAGTCTTCCATATAGTTTCCCATTATGGTATTGGTGAATAATACCGATTCGTTCGAATCATCCAATTCGGTGACGGTATGCTTCATATAGCATTCTCGATCAATTCTGATCTTGTTCGGGCGACCATTGTGAGATATCCATAAGTGTGACCAGTCTGTAGCAAAATATCCCTTCAGTTTCTTAGACCAATCTCTGCTAAGAAATAGGCCATATGCTTCTGGGATATCCGCTACAATTATATCAATGATAAAATGGACTTGAGGATTCGAAGCTAACCTTATCAGCACCTCTTTCAACTTATCTATTACTTTTACATTTGAACGGTCAAGCTGCACAATACTTGTGTCACAAGGCACAGGGACTGCATTTAGTTTTTTACATACAGAGTATGGCATAACATTCTGAGAGGCCCCTGAGTCTATCATACAGTTGTGCACTTTACGATTGCATATTTCAAACGTAAGTAAAAAAGGCAGAGTTGAAGAATCAGATTTCTTGCCTATGGATGATGCATTGACTGAAGATTTTGTTGGGTTATCTTTAGTGTTAGCAGGGATGTTTTGACTTGAAGGAGTTTTGCCACTTTTACTTGGAGATACCCCCTGCATCATTTTATCTCTAATCAACGGTAACTTAAGTAGTTCATAGATAGAGATATTGGCTCTGATTTTATTTAAATCTTCAATCAGATCGTATTCTAAATCAAGAGAGGGTGCAGATTTACTCTTTGCAGGTTGGGTTTTTGTTTGAGCAGCTGAACTATTATCTGTAGCAGTTGCAGATGGTTCCCCTAAGGGATGATCTTTCTTGCTTCTAGTGTTATATTGATGCTGATTTACATTGACAACACCTACATCTTCATCATGAGTCAATTATGAAGTATCCCAGAAGTGGCTAATAACTTGAGGAGGTTTATCTTCTGTGTCATTATCTTTGCCTTGGGTACCTTCAGAACTCTGTCCTGAAGATTGAGTTTCATTTTCAGCTGATGTTTCTAGGCCTGAAACTAATAACTTGAGGAAACTGTTAATTTCATCAACACTATTAGCTTCAGAGGGTGGGGTCTGTCTAGGTGTTGTATTCGGGAATGGCCTTCTGAAAGGTTGTCTAGGTGGTTCTTTATTAGGAGTGTTTTCAAAAGTGCCTTTCTTTAAATCAATGATTTCATTAGACAGTTTTTTAATAACTCTTTGGAGGCTATCTAGGTCTAATGTATCCTGGCCTTTTTTCTCAGGGTTTGTGTTCTTGGTAGGACTGTCAGTCTTCTTATGGGAAGAAGATGCAGCATCTGTGTCTACTCCAGGATTTTCCTTTATGGCAGACATATCTTTCTCAACCTTAATTGCTTCTTCAAAGTTTTCAGCAAGGGTAAGTTTGGATTTTTGTCTGACAAACATGGCCATTGACACAGGCAAGGCTGAAGTGTAAAATTCTATAGTGACATCCTCAGCCGGTCTTGAAGTAGCAAGAATCCGGTTTCTTAGAGTTAGGAATCACTGGTTAAAATCTTTGACCTTTTCCTTGGTTTCCATGCGGACTCTGGACAATTCTAGCACCAAGGCAAGGTCGAATTCGTTCCAGCTGGTAATGGAACCATCCGTAAGCGAAAAATACCATGTCGAAGCTTTACCCTCAAATGTATAAGGGAAAATTCAACAGACTACATCTTCATGGTCAACATCCAAGAGCCGAACTGCTAACATAAACTTCTTGACATGATCTTCCGCAGGCTCTTTCAGCTCAGGGTTGAACTTGGGTAATAACTTCTCAACATGCTTAGGTAAAGGGTGTTGATTGCCTGGGACAGCCACTGCATCCTGAGCTAACCATGGCATATTATCATTAGGATTTGGGGGATTTACACCTGCCATGTTTCTTGGATTTGGAGGTGGTGAAGGTGGTGTTTGATGAATGGGGGGAGGTGAATGAGGTGGTGATGGTGGTCGACCAGACCCTCCTGAAGTAGGTGCTCCTGGAGAAGATGAAGGCTGATTGGGGCTGGTCAGAAGCTATTGTATCTGAAGATCAGGAAAGGTATCTAAAGGTTGCTCTTTTTCTCCCGAAGCAGGTTCAGGACGATGAGTGCGGGGACGTGTGATCTGTGGGTGAGGTAGTTCAGTGGGTTGCCACCTAGTGAGATTCGAATATGCCCTTGTTAGGATCCTACGAGATTCGTTTATGGCTTGCTCATACTGGTCAATTTCTTTAGGTAGGTGAATGTTGGGAGAGTTGAACTGAGAGATAAGGTTTCGAACAGATTCGTTCAGTGGGGCTTCACCCGATCGTCATGACCAGAGAGTACGTGGCTGTGATGATGACTATATTTGAGGAGTGATAGGCTGATTAATTTTGTTAACAGGATTGTTTTCATCAGCCATGTGTTTAATATGGCCCTCCTTCTAGTGCCAGTTGCTGACGGGCATATGTGACTATGCACACAACGGGGGAAGACAACCCAAACCGGGATCCTTAAAGCAAGCTCCAAACTGTTTGGGATGGTTGTTCCCGACAGGTTTAAAGGCTCTGTTAGCCTGAAAGTCTAACTAAAGAAAAATCTAAAAGATAAAGCTAACGCTACTGATTATTAATCAGATATATACCTATCTCTGTACAAGTTTATTAATTACAGCATTAATCAGCTAAATTAAATCAGTTTACATTACCAAGAAAGAAGTTAAATAACTGTTAACAAACTTGATAAATTACAACGATACATTATATACACCTGTACATTAATCAGGAATAAAAGGAATAATCTGAATGTGACATGAATATAAACATCTGATTCAAATAGATTTTTTGACGATATAATTAACAGAAAAAGAAATTATATTATCCTAACCTAAGTCCTATCCTCATCAGGAGCGATGCAAATATTTAAACTGAAATCGAATCTGCTAGTGGGACTATCAATAATCTTGAAAATCTTCAAAAGAAATTCAGAAATCACCAAGATCATACAATAGACACATAAACCACATACGTAATGATGTCAATCATCAAATTTACAACATGACGTTCATCAACAGATCGACAATCAGCATAAGTCAACAGTCACACGTAATATATTTGCACAATTTCTATAAAGAAGATTATGACAAACATAAATAATATAGAAAAACAGTAACAAGACCAGGGATACCATAAAAACATATGCAAAGTATAAAACTGTAAACATATATATAAGTTATCACCAGTTTAAAATACTGTATCTGCTGACAGGAAACTGCCTCGAGTTACAGAAGATCAAACCGTAGTCTTGTCTTTCTCCTTTCCCAAAATATCGACCCCCCATCCCACATGCTATCTCCCCTTTAAATACATTAAATCTCTAAAAATAAACAGCTCTAAAGACTAGAGATAGCAGAATCGAAACTTTTAATTGATTTCCCTTAAAATGACAAGTGAAAACATGTCATTTTCAACATACACGGAAATACCAAGAAATGGGAAAGATTCGATTCTTGACAGCGAATCAAAACATCAGGACATAGATCATGTAACAACACCTGGAAAACTTCTCCTGCAAAATCGATTTATTCCCAACGATGTAGGGATCGTCCAGACGATAGACAGTTATCAAAATCCGGGAAAGAAGATCCATCAGATGACCTGCGATACCGCATGCAAAGGAAATATAATTAAAACGGAATCCAACAAAAAAAAAAAACTAAATAATAACTAAATTAACACAAACAAAATACCTGTAAGTAAAAACTTGATTATCAATCTATCAAAAACTTCAAAACCTGTAACCCAAAACAAGTGCATTTCAACCTATTATAAATTCACAGGTGCGTTAAACACCTGAATGTTAACGCCCTTTGCTAGATTTGATGACTGACCCTTAAACTGCATTAATTTAACTTGAGCATTAAGCTCTCGTACCCTCTCTTCATTCCTATCGTTTTCATTCTGCAACTTTAATACCCTTCTAATCAGCCTATTCTTATGCTTTTTAACACGCAGTAAAGACTTGTTGTCTGCATCTAACTGATTTTTCAACTTCAAATTCTCGGCCTCCACAACATCACGATGAAGCGACATCTCAGTCACCCTTCCTTCCATGCTGCGAATCTTATCCAACAAACAAGTAATGAACATTGGGGGAATCATACCCTCAGCTTGATACGAACTTGGCAAGTTTGTTTCTACAATCTGTCCCTTAACTGGGAGATCAACAACAGGAACAGGCCGAACATCTTTATCAAACGCGGGAGGGATATCATCGGCAGGGTTCGATTTGAACTCATGCCCGACATTATGATCATCCACAGGCAAAACGGGGTTACTTTCATCATCGTCGATCACGACAGTCTCGACACGAATACCATCATTCACAGGTGGTTTAACAATATTACCTTTGGCCATGCTTCTAGTAAACCTACCCATCAACTTAGTTTTCGGCCTTTTCACGGTTCGTTTGCAGGTATCAGTGTTTCTTTTCGGCGTTACTGGAGACAAACCCGAAGACTCCTTCATACGCTTTGTAGACACAGAGGAACTGGGAATACCCACAGAAGGAGTAACAAGACTTCTTACCGGAGTAGCCACATGGTCAATACAAGCGTTGGGACTGATATGACCCGTGGGGTTTGACAGAGGTTTACGTAAAGGAGAAACTGAAGTTTGATTCGGCTTTTGATGTCGGACACATTCATCAGGGTTGTCGAACTGACAGTGGCAGAAGGACGAGAAACCATTAGACTCAACAAATTCATCCCATGACCGGTTTAAATTCGACAGTTCCCTCTCAATTAACATTCGGACCAAGCCATGATGGAACAAGCTATGACTAACATGCTTCGGGCCCTTTTTAATTGTAGAGGACATTTTAAACAGACTTTGCACCAGATATTAAGGTAGATTCAGTGGGAAACCAATAATAATAGACATCAAGCATAGATGATAAACATAGGCTGAAGACAGGCGACCTTCACAGGTCACGTACCTGTGTATCAAGTCCAAGACCGGGCGCCATTCCTTTTTAAAGTATTTGCGTGCTACTCCAATTCGGAATGATACCTCTTGACAGGGGTTTTTAAGTAATTTCCGCCACTCAATAATGTCCATTTGCTTATATTTAAACCACCTCTCTCCTGTTAGTGACAGATAAGAGCCACTGATCGCTCGTCCACTCGAAAACGGAGATCGCCTACCTCAGCCTGAAAATCGACCAAGGAGACAGCGAAGACCCTTGTGAATTCAGGGTTTGAATCGAAGAACTTACTGGCAAACGGAAGCCATCCAACAGCCTCGACCTTTGATAATAGCTCAGGGTTTGATTCCAGCAATTTCATTTCACAAGGCTCGACTCTCACCACCGGTGCCATGACTGACTGTGTAAAGGCACGTAACCGCACACAGGACAAATACCACAGCTCGGCACAAGACAGTGAACCAGATAGTGAGCACTTGGGGTGCAGACCGAGGAATAAATACAAGCAATGAAACCCTATGCATTCATAAAACAACTGTAACATGAGCAGACACAGGCTATACCCCTGTAAACCCGGCATGGACGAAGGCATTATCGCTCAGAGATGTAATCGAGTAATGGGGAATGATGGTCGAAGACTCCAGATAAATCATGTTATCATTATTTATCCGACGTTAATGATATGAAACCTTTCGCTGTACACGAAACAGGTGTTCCATTGACAGATAGCCACGATGGAGGACAAGTACTGGGAATTAAATGTGATGGACAGAGTTCAATACCAATGTAATTATACAATATCGACTTCACGGTAGCTGGATCGAATTTGGAGGCGATGGCAGAGGTCATAAAAATTATAAGGATTAAACCTTTGAAGGTCAATGCATAAACCTTATAGTATAATAATGTTAACCTCTGAAGGTGGCGATCACGTGATAATAATACAAACCATCACGTCAAAACTAGACTTTGCAATATAGACCATATTATAAAAATCAACATAAAACAGTTATGGTAATATTGACTATGGTTTGTAATCGAAAAGGTAAACTTAGGATATGGCATGTAAAACATTTGGCCTTCGACACTCTAGGCTTTACCAAAGTTATAACAAACCGACCATACATAACCATTAATCAACCTTGAAATAAAATCTATGGTAATGCGAGAAATCATACCAAAACCAACCATTCCAATATCTCAACCTTATCAATAATTATAGTAACAAAATCAAATAATAAAATCAATTGATAATGTTTTGGATAAGATTTCAAGATTAGGTTATGATAAAAGATATGAGAATTATTAATACTCGTCCTTTGATTTTTAAGTGTAAATCCACCCAAAATAATAACTTCATAACGGTGAATTTGTCAACTAATATAATAGTTCACAAAGGTTGTTTAAAAAAAATGTAATTTCACTGATTCAGTAGCTCACGGAAAGCCACCCTATCAATAGCTGGTGATTCCTTCACTTTACCGTCAGAAATTCTATCATTTCATCAAAACAAAATGGGATTTTGTTTGATGAAATATGCTTTATTTTAAGGGCTGTTGAGCCAGGGCACAATAGATGGGGACTGGCTGGGCGAAATAGTTATCTCTGTTTTCTTAACCTGAAACCATGCAAACAAAGAAATTAAATCCTTCATATAAGCCATAATAAAAAGATCACTATTTTAACATCTTAAACAGATTCAAGCATTTCACAGTTCTAAAAATTACCAGAAAATTACAGTTTTAGTCATTTATTAGATGAAAATCAGGTTTCTAACAAAAATCAGTCCTTAAGAAGTAAGTCAGTAAATGGCTTAGTCTTAAAGAATAAAATCTCAATACCACAAGCATGGCCCTGCTGCCAGCAGGCGTCCATAGCCTCGACAAGGTTGCTTCAAAACCCAAAGAATGCCAGTATCCCATCTGCTAGTTATAAATATACAATTCTAGTTGGGCTGAACTGTTACCATTATTTTCCTTTCAATTTTATTACTCGTGAAGGCTATGGTTCAGGATTGGTAACCATATAGTAACCATGTCAGTCACCAGTCTGCACTACAGTAAAATGAACCGGCTCGTGATGATACCCTTCATCCCTCAGGGTTTTCTGTCCAAGGGTCATTGTCCAAGCTTGGTGACCAGAGACGACAATGTTACTGAATGCAAACCTATGATCCTGAACAGATCAGTTCGTTATGAGACCTTTTGTCCTTCAGATTGTCTTTGCAAATATTCAAGTCCATCCTTGTCCAAAATGTAATTATAGTTAATCTCTAATGAGATTATTTTAGCATATGGGGAGGCAAATCTGTTCCTCTTTACGAGAAGGGATGGCGTAAAAGACTCAAATAGATAACTTTACCAAGTACTACCCTAATCCCTTTGGGAAAATCTTTGCAGAGACTAATATAATTAATTAATGTTAACATGGTTTAAGAGTTTCTGGTAAAATCTAGAACGATGAAAACACCCTTCTCTGTTCAAGAAGCAAAATAGTATGACAGTTTCTAGGATAGTAATGTCTTCGTGCATGATTTACAGATCAATTACAGAACTTGAAATAAGTCATCAGTTTGAGGTTTGATAAATTGATCAGACTCACAACACGCAAATAAAACAGCAAATAAATATGGGAAAATATGTAAAATAAACAAACCAGAGAGAAATCATGACAAAATCTACAAACCAAGCACACCACACAAGGTATGTACAAGATAATCCCTTGAGAAGGATCACCAAAAATACTTCTTAATCAGATGACCATTCACTGGAAGGTTCTCTATGTCACCCTCCAGTGTCTATAACCTGAAAGTGCTAGGACCAAGTTTTTCTGTAATAATAAATGGTCCCAGCCACAGGCATTGGAACTTCGTGTGTTTTCCTTTATCTTCATGCTCCTTGTCCCATTTCAGGACTAGGTCACCTACTTCCAAATCCCGAATGATTGATTTTCTAAGATCAAACCAATGCTTCACGGTCTGCTGGTGTTTATCAAACTCTTTCCTAGCCAACTCCCTGTC
>LPNX011042019.1:141292-209194 GCA_001517045.1 Pseudotsuga menziesii | reverse complement strand
TCGATGCTCCATGGCAGAACATGGTGTCTCCTGCACTGACTGGGAGAGCTGTAAAGAGGGTAAAAATAAATGAGGAGGCAAAATATCTTCCTTGCCATATACCAGAAAAATGGGAGAGTTTCCTATAGTAGCTTTGGGAGTCACTCTGTCAGCCCAAAAGGCATTCGATAAGGCGTTATGCCAATTCCTGTGATGATTTACCACCGTACGTTTCAGAATCTTGATTAAATTTTTATTAGAAGATTCATCCAACCCATTACCCTGGGGATAATAATTAGCTGAATACTTTAACTTTATACCTTTTTCCAATGCATACTCAGTTAATTTAAGAGAAGAAAAAGAAGTTGCATTGTCAAAAATCAAAGATTCAGGAACACCAAATCTGGTGATAATAAAAGAATCAAGGAAAAATATCACCTGTTTTGAGTTAACCACTCGTAAGGGGATGGATTCAATCCATCTAGTGAAGTAGTCTGTGGCTGTCAAAATGTATTTATGCTGCTGTGAAGACTCTGGTGTGATTGGACCGACGATATCTAGATCCCATTGCTGAAATGGGACTTCGATAATAACTGGCTGGAGGGGTAACGCTGCTTTCTTCAGCCTTCCTCCTACTCTCTGACACCCCTGACACTTCTTGGAGAAAGCATATGCATCTTTGAACAACGTAGGCCAATAGTAACCAACTTTAAGTATCTTATGTGCAGTGGTTTCTCCGCCAAAGTGTCCTCCGGCTGGTCCTGCATGTAGTTGAGATAACACATTATCAGCCTCATTTCTTTCTAGACAACGAAGGAGAACTCCTTCGAAATTATTTCTAAACAAAATGTTATCAATCAGCTGATAAGGGGCATATCTCAATCTCAAAGCCCTTTTATTACGTGGGCCTAAATGTTCAGGAGCATTCCCATGCAATAAAAAGAACTTAATATCATTATACCAAGAATCAGGAGGAGTAGAGATCAGAAAAACTTCCCTTTCAAACAAAGAAGGTTCACCAAAGAAGTGCAGGTCAGATTCAGAACTGTTCGAAGATCCAGCTGCTAGCTTGCAGAGTCCTTGTCCCCTGACAATCTTTAAAGGCTTGATTTCCAAGTAATATTCCTAAAGTGTTGTAACCCGGTGGGCTCGCTTTTCACCCCGGTCCTTTTGTACTAAGAGATTTCTAACTGCGGAATATGGCACAATGACCTTGGTATGAGATTTCAGCAAATATGGCCGGAAATGTTTGACAGACTTAAAAACAGCGAACGCTTGTTTGTCCACTTCTGGGTAATTCAGTTCTGCACCATTCAAACTAGAACTCGTAAAAGCGATGGGAGCTTCATTATTTTCCTGATTTTTCTGTGTTAGAACAGCAGCATATGAAGAATCAGAAGCAAACGTGTATAAAATAAATGGCTTAGAAAAATCTGGGCTTGTTAAGCTGGGATCTTCAGCAATAGCTTTTAAGATGTCATGAAAAGATTGTTTCTCTTCAGCGGACCATTTAAAATCAGCATCTTTCTTGATCATTTTCTGAAGCATCCTAACAATTTCCGTGAACCCAGGAATAAATATACAAACAAAATTTATCTTCCCAAGAAACGACTGCATAGACTTCTTTCAGTGAGGCATTGAAATCTGTGATATAGCACGGGTACTTTCTGGGTCAATATTAATGCCTTGTTTAGAAACAACAAAACCCAGTAACTTACCTTCTGTAACTGAAAAGATAGATTTCTTAGGATTTAGAGAAATCCCATACTTCCTGCAACGCTCAAAAACTCTCCTGAGATGAGTTAAATGATCAGTTCTGTTTTTTGAAAAGACAGTAATATCATCAAGATAAATAACGACTAACTTACCGATCAGACCTCTGAAGGCGATATCCATTGCCCTCCGAAATGTTTCTCCGGCGTTTATTAAACCAAATGGCATCTTCCTATAGGAATAGATTCCCCAAGGAGTCCTAAAGTTTGTTTTCAACTGGTCAGCTTTGGATACTAACACTTGATTGTACCCTGAAAAGCCATCTAGAAGTGAAAACATTTCAAATCCAGAGACCTGTTGCAAGATTTTTTCCATTGGAGGAACAGGATAATTGTCCTTGTCTGAAACCTTATTCAGGTTTCGGAAATCGACGCATAACCTGATATCACCATTTTTCATTCTAACGGGAACAAGATTTGCCACCCATTGTGCATGGCGTACCAGGAAAATTATTCTTGCGGCAAGGAGTTTATTCAGCTCCTTCTTGACAGCTGGTTCTAGGCTAGGATGCATTTTCCTCATTTTTTGTCGAAAAGGTTTAGCCTCTGGTTTCACAGGAATGACATGTTGCATTATATTAGGATCGAATGTCTTAAGATCCTCGTACGTCCATGCAAAAATGTCTTTAAACTCATTAAAGAGTCTTATGAAGGCTGTTTTTTCCTGGGGAGTACACATACGACCCAAATTTACACATTGAGGGTTGTGTTCAGTGCCTAGATTTACAATTTCAGATTGCATAATGGAGCTGTTAGTTTTACAGTTCCTTGCAGCTTTAAATTTATCCTTCAAGTCATAGAATTTCTCAAGTTTGATTACTGATCTGGGAAGAGTACTAACCTGATTGAGAGATTCTTGAATTGAGCAAGGCTTATGAATTACCACAGAATTATATAGATCCTCATCGTGATTCATTTCGTCAATGACCGCATCTTTAAAAGTATCCTTCAAAGTCATAAAATCGATCAACTGCTCGTCGTTGTCGAAGACTCTCCAATTTGCTACGGTGTCAGGTATAGAAGGCCTGAAAAGCAATTCAACCGAGAAATAATTAGTAAGCACTCCTTCAGATGGAATTAACCTTGAAGCAACATTAGCTAAAAGATCAGCTTCCTGATTTAGATAACGAGGGATAGAACTTATGTTAAAGGCTTCAAATGCTAATAGTAAATTCCATACCTCTGCCTGATAATTTCTTAGATGTCCAGCAATGAAATGTATAGTGTTACGTACCTATCTAACAATTATCTCATAGTATCCTAACACTACCAAAGCTTTGGCTCCTAGGTCAATTGCTTTTTTCAGCCCTTGAATCAGAGCTTTGTATTCAGCCACGTTGTTGGTGCATTCGAATTCTAACCTGCAAGCTATGAAATACCTTTTCCCATAGGGGTCTATCAGCAATCAACCTGCACCAGCCCCTTCTTTTGACTTAGATCCGTCGAAATATAAATACCACAGACCATTGTTCAGATCTAAGTGTACCGCATTTGGGACTGGAATTTCATCTGGAACTTGCGAAAAATGGCAAATTTCAGACTGTTGTTCTGCACATGTTATTGATGAAGTTTCAACTTCAAGGTCCCTAAAGAAAGAGTCTGCCATATGCTTGCCCATTATGGTATCGGTGAATAATACCAGTTCGTTTGAATCATCCAATTCGATGACGGTATGCTTCATATAGCGTTCTCGATCAATTCTGATCTTGTTCGGGCGACCATTGTGAGATATCCATAAGTGTGACCAGTCCGTAGAAAAATATCCCTTCAGTTTCTCAGACCAATCTCTGCTGAGAAATAGGCCATATGCTTCTGGGATATCCGCTACAATTATATCAATGATAAAATGGACTTGAGGATTCGAAGCTAACCTTATCAGCACCTCTTTCAACTTACCTATTACTTTTACGTTTGAATGGTCAAGTTGCACAATACTTGTGTCACAAGGAACATGGACTGCATTTAGTTTTTTACATACAGAGTATGGCATAACATTCTTGGAGGCCCCTGAGTCTATCATACAGTTGTGCACTTTACGATTGCATATTTCAAACGTAAGTAAAAAAGGCGGAGTTGAAGAATCAGATTTCTTGCCTATGGATGATGCATTGACTGAAGATTTTGTTGGGTTATCTTTAGTGTTAGCAGGGTTGTTTTGACTTGAAGGATTTTTTCCACTTTTACTTGGAGATACCCCTTGCATCATTTTATCTCTAATCACCGGTAACTTAAGTAGTTCATATATAGAGATATTGGCTCTGGTTTTCTTTAAATCTTCAATCAGATCGTATTCTAAATCAAGAGAGGGTGCAGATTTACTATTTGCAGGTTGGGTTTTTGTTTGAGCAGCTGAACTATTATCTGTAGCAGTTGCAGAAGGTTCCCCTAAGGGCTGATCTTTCTTACTTCTAGTGTTATATTGATGCTGATTTACATTGACAACACCTACATCTTCATCATGAGTCAATTCTGAAGTATCCCAGAAGTGGCTAATAACTTGAGGAGGTTTATCTTCTGTCTCATTATCTTTGTCTTGGGTACCTTCAGAACTCTGTCCTGAAGATTGAGTTTCATTTTCAGCTGATGTTTCTAGGCCTGAAACTAATAACTTGAGGAAACTGTTAATTTCATCAACACTATTAGCTTCAGAGGGTGGGGTCTGTCTAGGCGTTGTATTCGGGAATGGCCTTCTGAAAGGTTGTCTAGGTGGTTCTTTATTAGGAGTGTTTTTAGAAGTGCCTTTCTTTAAATCAATGATTTCATTAGATAGTTTTTTAATAACTCTTTGGAGGCTATCTAGGTCTAATGAATCCTGGCCTTTTTTCTCAGGGGTTTTGTTCTTGGTAGGACTGTCAGTCTTCTTACGGGAAGAAGATGCAGCATCTGTGTCTACTCCAAGATTTTCCTTAATGGCAGACATATCTTTCTCAACCTTAATTGCTTCTTCAAAGTTTTCAGCAAGGGTAAGTTTGGCTTTTTGTCTGACAAACAAGGCCATTGACACAGGCAAGGCTGAAGTGTAAAATTCTATAGTGACATCCTCAGCCAGTCTTGAAGTAGCAGGAATCCTGTTTCTTAGAGTTAGGAATCGCTGGTTAAAATCTTTGACCTTTTCCTTGGTTTCCATGTGGATTCTGGACAATTCTAGCACCAAGTCAGCTAGAGTCTTGTCGTCTCAAAACTTGTTCATGAAAGCAAGGTCGAATTCATTCCAGCTGGTAATGGAACCAGCCGTAAGCGAAAAATACCATGTCGAAGCTTTACCCTCAAATGTATGAGGGAAAATTCGATAGACTACATCTTCATGTTCAACATCCAAGAGCCGAACTGCTAACATAAACTTCTTGACATGATCTTCCGCAGGATCTTTCAGCTCAGGGTTGAACTTGGCTAATAACTTCTCAGGATGCTTAGGTAAAGGGTGTTGATCGCCTGGGACAGCCACTGCATCCTGAGCTAACCATGGCATATTAGCATTAGGATTTGGGGTATTTACACCTACCATGTTTCTTGAAGTTGGAGGCGGCGAAGGCGGTGTTTAATGAATGGGGGGAGGTGAATGAGGTGGTGATGGTGGTTGACCAGACCCTCTTAACGCAGGTGGTCCTGAAGAAGATGAAGGCTGATTAGCGCCAGTCAGAAGCTGTTGTATCTAAAGATCAGAAAAGGTATCTAAAGGTTGCTCCTGTTCTCCCGAAGCAGGTTCAGGACGATGAGTACGGGGACGTGTGATCTGCAGGAGAGGTAGTTCAGTGGGTTGGCTCCCAGTGAGATTTGAATATGCCTTTGTTAGGATCCTACGAGATTCATTTATGGCTTGCTCGTACTGGTCAATTTCTTTAGGTAGGTGAATGCTGGGAGAGTTGAACTGAGAGATAAGGTTTCGAACAGATTCGTTCAGTGGGGCTTCACCCGATCGTGATGACTGGAGAGTACGTGTCTGTGGAGTGATAGGCTGATTAATTTTGCTAACAGGATTATTTTCATCATCCATGTGTTTAAGCTAGCCCTCCTTCTAGCGCCATTGTTGATGGGCATATGTGACTATGCACGCAATGGGGGAAGACAACCCAAACCGGGATCCTTAAAGCAGGCTCCAAGCTATTTGGGATGGTTGTTCCCGACAGGTTTAAAGGCTGTGTTAGCCTGAAAGTCTAACTAAAGAAAAATCTAAAAGATAAAGCTAACGCTACTGATTATTAATCAGATATATACCTATCTCTGTACAAGTTTAATAATTACAGCATTAATCAGCTAAATTAAATCAGTTTACATTACCAAGAAGTTAAATAACTGTTAACAAACTTGATAAATTACAAGGATACATTATATACACCTGTACATTAATCATGAATAAAAGGAATAATATGAATGTGACATGAATATAAACATCTGATTCAAATAGATTTTTTGATGATATAATTAACAGAAAAAAGAAATTATGTTATCCTAACCTAAGTCCTATCCTCATCAGGAGCGATGCAAATATTTAAACTGAAATCGAATATGCTAGTGGGACTATCAATAATCTTCAAAATCTTTAAAATAAATTCAGAAATCACCAAGATCATACAATAGACACATAAACCACATACGTAATGATGTCAATCATCAAATTTACAACATGGCGATCATCAATAGATCGACAATCAGCATAAGTCAATAGTCATATGTAATATATTTGCACAATTTCTATAAAGAAGATTATGACAAACATAAATAATATATAAAAACAGTAACAAGACCAGGGATACCATAAAAACATATGCAAAGTATAAAACTGTAAACATATATATAAGTTATCACCAGTTTAAAATACTGTATCTGCTGACAGGAAACTGCCTCGAGTTACAGAAGATCAAACCATAGTCTTTTCTTTCTCCTTTCCCAAACTATCGACCCCCCATCCCACATGCTATCTCCCCTTTAAATACATTAAATCTCCAAAAATAAACAGCTCTGAAGACTAGAGATAGCAGAATCGAAACTTTTAACCGATTTCCCTTAAAATGACAAGTGAAAACATGTCATTTTCAACATACGTGGAAATACCAAGAAATGGGAAAGATTCGATTCTTGACAGTGAATCAAAACATCAGGACATAGATCATGTAACAACACTTGGAAAACTACTCCTGCAAAATCGATTTATTCCCAACGATGTAGGGATCGTCTAGATGATAGACAGTTATCAAAATCCGGGAAAGAAGATCCATCAGATGACCTACAATACCGCATGCAAAGAAAATATAATTAAAACGGAATCCAACAAAAAAAAAAAAACTAAATAATAACTAAATTAACACAAACAAAATACTTGTAAGTAAAAACTTGATTATCAATCTATCAAAAACTTCAAAACCTGTAACCCAAAACAAGTGCATTTAAACCTATTATAAATTCATAGGTGCGTTAAACACCTGAATGTTAACGCCCTTTGCTGGATTTGATGACTGACCCTTAAACTACATTAATTTAACTTTATCATTAAGCTCTCGTACCCTCTCTTCATTCCTATCGTTTTCATTATGCAACTTTAATACCCTTCTAATCAGCCTATTCTTATGCTTTTTAACATGCAGCAAAGACTTGCTGTCTGCATCTAACTGCTTTTTCAACTTCAAATTCTTGGCCTCCACAACATCACGATGAACCGACATCTCAGTCACCCTTCCTTCCATGATGTGAATCTTATCCAACAAACAGGTAATGAACATTGGGGGAATCATACCCTTAGCTTGATACGAACTTGGAAAGTTTGTTTCTACAGTCTGTCCCTTAACTGGGAGATCAAAAACAAGAATAGGCCAAACATCTTTATCAAACGTGGGAGGGCTATCATCGGCAGGGTTCGATATGAACTCATGCCCAACATTATGATCATCCACAGGAAAAACGGGGTTACTTTCATCATCGTCGATCACGATAGTCTCGACACGAATACCATCATTCACAGGTGGTTTAACAATATTACCTTTGGACATGCTTCTAGTAAACCTACCCATCAACTTAGTTTTCGGCCTTTTAATGGTTCGTTTGCAGGTATCAGTGTTTCTTTTCGGCGTTATTGGAGACAAACCCGAAGACTCCTTCATACGCTTTGCAGACACAGAGGAACCGGGGCTACCCACAGAAGGAGTAACAGTACTTCTTACCGGAGTAGCCACATGATCAATACAAGGGTTGGGACTGATATGACCGGTGGAGTTTGACAGAGGTTTACGTAAAGGAGAAACTGAAGTTTGATTCGGCTTTTGATGCCGGACACATTCATCAGGGTTGTTGAACTGACAGTGGCAGAAGGATTAGAAACCATTAAACTCAACAAATTCATCCCATGACCAGTTTAACTTTGACAGTTCCCTCTCAATTAACATTCGGACCAAGCCATGATGGAACAAGCTATGAATAACATGCTTCAGGCCCTTTTTAATTGCATACATTTTAAACAGACTTTGCACCAGATAGTAAGGTAGATTCAGTGGGAAACCAATAAAAACAGACATCAAGCACAGATGATAAACATAGGCTGAAGACAGGCGACCTTCACAGGTCACGTACCTATGTATCAAGTCCAAGACCGAGCGCCATTCCTTTTTAAAGTATTTACGTGCTACTCCAATTCAGAATGATACCTCTTGACAGGGGTTTTTAAGTAATTTCCACCACTCATTAATGTCCATTCGCTTATATTTAAACCACCTCCCACCTATTAGTGACAGACAAGCGCCACTGATCGCTCATCCACTCGAAAACGGAGATCACCTACCTCAGCCTGAAAATCGACCAAGGAGACAGCGAAGACCCTCATGACTTTGGGGTTTGAATCAGAGAACTTACTGACAAACATCAGCCATCCAACAGCCTCGACCTTTGCTAACAACTCAGGTTTCGAATCCAGCAAATTCATTTCACAAGGCTCGACTCTCACCACCGGTGCCATGACTGACTATGTAAAGGCACGTAACCGTACACAGGACAAATACCACAGCTCGGCACAAGACAGTGAACCCAGATAGTGAGCACTTGGGGTGCAGACTGAGGAAGAAATACAAGCAATGAAACCCTATCCATTCATAAACCGACTGTAACATGGGCAGACGCAGGCTATACCCTGTAAACCTGGCATGGACTCCAGATATCGAGTAATGGGGAATGATAGTCAAAGACTCCAGATAACTCATGTTATCATTATTTATCCGGCGTTAATGATATGAAACCTTTCGCTGTACACGAAACAGGTTTTCCATTGAGAGATAGCCACGATGGAGGACAAGTAATGGGAATTAAATGTGATGGACAGAGTTCAGTACCAATGTAATGATACCATATCGACTTCGTGGTAGGTGGATCGAATTCGGAGGCGATGGTAGAGGTCATAAAAATCATAAGGATTAAACCTTTGAAGGTCAATGCATAAACCTTACAGTATAATAATGTTAACCTCCGAAGGTGGCGATCACGTGATAATAATACAAACCATCACGTCGAAACCAGACTTTGCAATATAGACCATATTATAAAAATTAACATAAAACAGTTATGGTAATATTGACTATGGTTTGTAATCGAAAATGTAAACTTAGGATATGTCATGTAAAACATTTGGCCTTCGACACTCTGGGATTTACCAAAGTTATAACAAACCGACCATGCATAACCATTAATCAACCTTGAAATAAAATCTATGGTAATGCGAGAAATCATACCAAGATCAACCATTCCAATATCTCAACCTTATCAATAATTATAGTAACAAAATCAAATAATAAAATCAATTGATAATGTTTTGGATAAGATTTCAAGATTAGGTTATGATAAAAGATATGAGAATTATTAATACTCCTCCTTTGATTTTTAAGTGTAAATCCACCCAAAATAATAACTTCATAACGGTGAATTTGTCAACTAATATAATAGTTCACAAAGGTTATTTAAAAAAATGTAATTTCACTGATTCAGTAGCTCACGGAAAGCCACCCTATCAATAGTTGGTGATTCCTTCACTTTACCATCAGAAATTCTAGCATTTCATCAAAACAAAATGGGATTTTGTTTGATGAAATATGCTTTATTTTAAGGTCTGTTGAGCCAGGGCACAACAACTTCCCACTTCCTTTCCTTCTCTTCAAGATTTAGCAGCTTGCCTTTGAAATCTGTAAGCTTAGTGTTCAATGTCTCTCTCTCTTTTTCGAATTCAACCAACTCATCTGTTTGGGTGAGTTGGGTAGAATGGATTTTCAACTTTTTTTTTAGTATTTGGATCTCTTTCTCTTTCTCATTTAGAAATATTTGAGCCAAAAATCCCTTAATTTTTGGCCCCTCTATCTGTACTGATTCATTTTGCAAATTGTTAATTTGGGCCTTGAGGTCTTTGTTGTTGACTCTTACCTTCCTCAAAAGATCTAGAGTTTTTGTTTTACTGGCCTCCAGCTTGGATATCTGTAGTGTGGCTTTCAGTAATATAGCATTCAAGATGTTGCCAGTCTCTTTCTTAAGGTGTATTATGTCAGTAGTGGGAACCTTTACGAGGTTCACATTAACCTCTAACACTTTGTTTCCCATTGTCAAAGACAAGATGAGGGTGTCAGTGGCATGATCCTTCATAGTATTTAATGCCACATTTGGGTAGGGAAACTGCATTACCTCGTTATACAGCTCCAATGTCTCCTTAAAAGTTTTATCAACCCTTTCTCGGTAAGAGTCTATCCAATCTTATTTAGAGCCATGCCTATTTGGAGTCTATCCATCAAATACATATTCCTGGATTTGCAACTTGGCTGCTTCGGGCTCTTCTTGTTTCTGCTTTTTCTCCATGTTTTTCTTCTTCATTTTCCCCTTTTTATTTCTCCTTTTAAACTACACTAATTGCTACTCTTGTTCTATTTTCCACTTTTTGGGGATGCTGGCAATGTCTACCTCTTCAGTCTCCATAGGCTCTGGAAATCCTCTTTTCATTGAACTCCTTGAATAACTGACCAATGATGAGATATTCCCAGCTATTTCAACTACTTTGGAAAATTCCCTTTGGGGAGAAGTTACCCATAGCAGGGGTGAGATAGAGATTCGTCCTATGCTGGTATCCATCATGGTAGGGTTAGGGAAATCATCCCAGTTTGTCGCTTCCCTGAGCCTGGGTATTTCAGTGTGCTTAAAAGGCTTGCACTTGCGAGCCTTCCTCCTTTTGGAAATTATTTGATGTGGGTCATAATTCACAGCTTGTTCTAGATAGAATCACATGTCTTTGAGTAAGTTTCCAACTAGTGGAAAAGCATCTCTGCGCCTGACTGTGTATAGTCCCACTTCCCAAGGGAAAATCATATTTGATCTCTTCTTATAGTTCAAAAACTGTTCTTCCTCAAGAGTGAGTCTCTGCCTAATTAATTCCAAGGAGAAAAACCTAACAGTTAGAAAGGATGGCAGAATGTAGGGTTGATGCACAAAACCGTACAATCTTATGATTGTTTCGGATTATGTCAAGAAGCAGTCTCCTATCATCTTGCTATGAGACAACTGCAGTATTTGCCTCATCCTAGGAAACACCCTGGATGGATTTTCTTGAAAGAAAAGGTCGTATACTTTATCCATCAAATGGTTCATGAATTTACAGTAGTCCTTGTCCATCTCACTAGTGATCTCTAACTCAGGCACTTGTAAGTCTTCTTCGTTATAAGCTATAAACATTCTCAAAAAAAAGGACTGGAATATGAATACTTTTGTGTTGTGGAAGTTTGTTAACTGAGAACAAATTTTCTCGGATAGGAATTCATCAAATTTAAGATAACAAGACTGAAAATATTTCCCTGGCAATTCAGGTTTGGCAGGAAAGGTACTCAAAATTAACAATAGACTCAACAATGACTCTGTGACATAACTGTTAGTATCATAGACCTAAAAACCAACTGTCCAGGGCTATACACCACTAATTTTCTTCATTAAATTGGCTAAGGTCGATGGGGTAAGATAGGCTGATGACCTCACCATTAGGTTTTGAACAAGCCCTCAAGAAAGCTTCTCTATTTTCGATGGTATACTCTCTAAAGAAACATATGATATTCTCTTCTCGGTATTTGTGGGATATCTAAACAAAATCATCTAATATGTGAAGGGTTTTATGGACAACGAGAGCCTTAAATGAACATAGTATTTTTTATTTTTGACCTATTCATAATGACTCCCTCGGCAACAGATAAATTGTCTGCACACCACTCGACAAACTCAGGGCAATGGGGGGTTTGGTCAATAGAGAAAAAATGGAAAAAAGATTTAAAAACACCATAGGTATCACTACCCTGGTTCTTAAGGACTTCCAATTTACCTCTAGTGGCTTCAATGGTTTCCTCCACCAGAATGGTATCGAAAATCTCGACGTTCTCATCGATGAGACTTTCTTCTACCCTCCGACATGCGACCTCCGGTTTTGCATTATCTCTCACATCTACCACTTCTACTTCTCCTACTCTTTCCATTTTCAAATAGCACTAAGGGAGTATTAGGGGCCTACCTTGTTTCTCTAGCACAATCTTCTAGTTTGTCTGTGCTAGCACTTTGTATGCAGTCGGGGCATTCGATGATCTCGAGGCTTTGGAAAAGACAAACCTTTCCAACTCCACATGGACCCTTTTATAGATTTCTATACTACATAATATCTGCGTCTTTCCCATGAAGCTTGCACCGTGGATATTTCTCCTTGCGATCTGAGCCTTGGATATGTGAGGTCCTTTATTCCAAATTTTTCCTCACTATCTCCATGCATAGCTCAATCTAGGAAAGTTGAACTTCGCCGTCGATCTCCAACTTCCTTTCATCGAGGTCGTTCATGTCCGAAAACTTTAACCTTTTACCTAATTTTCTTTCCTATTCTAGTGAGTGACTTTACCTCACGGTATGTCTCTTATCCGTCAATCAAGATCGACCTCTCCTCGTGACCGTCGATTTGAGCAGACCCTATCACTTTTCACGATTTGAGATATTGACCCCTTCCGTGCTAGTTCAGATCGCAAAATAAACCATGACTGTAAATCTATCTCTGCCCTTTGTAGTAACTGTTGATCTTTGCGGCCAGTACCTCTTTTCACGATTTGAAATCGTGACTATATCCTTGCTAGTCTGGGACAAAAAATCATTTATGGTCATGGATCTACTCTTACTCATATCTCAGTCGTCAGCTGTCTCCGCTCTTTAATCTATTTTGCGATTTAGAAAAGTGGCTTTGGCCGAGCACGTTCGCTACGTGAAATGCTTTGGTACCATTGATATGTCTTTAGATTAATCTCAAATTTCTATTATGGATCCCATTTAATGCATTCAGTGCATCCAACATCCCCGCTTTACCCTGCATCTATGATCTGTGAAATTCCTTTCCACCGTAAATCTTTATCATTTCAAATCGTGGCCGTCAATTTACACTATCATTTACCTCATTTCCACTGCCGCTTGTCCCAGGAGTAGAATTCCATCTCACAGATGCCTTCAGCACCCCTAAAACTCAGGGGATTCCTTCCCAACACCTCTTCGATAGGGTCATTTCCCCACATATCTCTCATAATAGAAAATTTTGAATATAGTGCTAACAAACGGCTCCACAAGGGATGCTATCCTTTCAACGAGGTAGAAAAGAACCCATAGACTAGTCACTGAATCCATTGAAAACATCCTCTTATTTTACTTTCTGAAAGAAAACATAATTGAAAAATGGTTACCTCTTCTTATCTTAGGGCCTTCTCTGTGGACTTCAAATATTTTGATACACCATCTGTACTGACTGAAACATAAAACATATTTACACTATAATACATGGAACTTAGTCCCTTTACTTTAGGTAATGTTTTAGAAACCTCACATTCACTGGGCCTCCCTCGTACTATGAGCCATCTGGATACTGCAGAATGAAAGCATTATCTCCTCAGAGAGCCGCAATAAGGTATGGGCCCACCCATAATTGGTCAAATTTTCCATGTTTGCCTTTGTCTTAATGCGGGGCATCCCATTTTAACACCAGGTCATCAACCCAAAAAACGTCCTCCTTTATTCTTCTGTCAAAGGTGTTCTTCATCTTCTCCTGATGTATATGAACCTTATCATAGGCTTTGTCCCTCATTTCATTCAGTTCAATAATCTGATTGGTCCTTCTTTGAATGGGATTAGGCTCATCTAACGGGTCCCACAATAATTTCATAACTCGAACACCTAGAGATGCAGGAAAATTTACCTCGGCTCCATATATCAATTGAAATGGTGACATACCAATAGCCCTCTTTGTGTTGATTTTGTCAGCCCACAAGGCATATTTCAACTTTGTGTTCCAGGCTCTTTTGTTGTCCTCCAACAGTTTCTTAATAATCCTCACCATACTTTTGTTATAGGATTCTTCCAGTCCATTTCCCTGTGGGTAATAAGCAGTAGAATGATTTTGGTTTATATGATTATAGAAAAAATTAATCATCTTCTTGGACTTAAATGCAAGTGCATTGTCTGTCACAATTCTCTTAGGACAACCAAATCTCACCAAAATATTATCTTCTATGAAATCCATTATTACTTCTTCTATAGCTCTTCTAGTGGGTTTCGCCTCAATCCACTTTGTGAAATAATCAATAGCTGTTAAAATCCACCTATGCTATCCTGAGGAGTTCCGATTTATCTCTATCATCAAATCCAACCCCCATTGATGGAAAGGTGCTTCTACTGATATATGGTTGAGGGGAAGTGAAAACACTTTCCTTTTTCCTTCAAAAATCTGACACTGATGGCATTTAGTCGTCTCCTTATATACATCTGAGAATAACGAAGGCAAATAGAATCCTTCCCTCAAAATTTTATTTGTGGTTATCTTCCAGGAATGGTGCCCTCCACAATCTCCTTCATGGAACTCTTTTGTTATATGTTGAGCTTCATTCTCCATAAGATAGTTCAACAGTATTTCCCCAAGGTCTTTCCAATAAAGATACTGTTCTATGATACAAATTTTCGCAACCTTCAGCTTCACAGACCTAGCTCTAGTTTTTCTTAACCCTTCAGGAGGCTGTGAATTCTGCAATACAAAAACAATATCAGCATACCAGGGAGATATAGAAAAATCAGGCTTCACTGGTACTTTTGCATCCAACTGATTAGATTGACTAGCTAAAAAATTCAACTGCAGAGAATCACAATGGGAATCTCTCATCATTTTATCCAATCCTTTCCCCTTGATCAATTTTGTGGGCTTAATTTCTATGTCATACTCTATAAGCATTGCAATCCATTTATCTCTTTTCCCTTCCGGATCTGGCTGCATAAGTATGCTTTTCACCACACTGCTGGGGACATATGCAATTATATGGGAATTGAGGATGTAAATTCTAAAATCCTTTAAGGTTTTAACCAAAGCATAAGCTTGTTTTTGCATTATATCATATTTCAATTCTCTATCTCTCAATATCTTACTGAAAAATGCTATAGGATGCTCTTCACCCCAATCTTTTTTCTGCAACAAAACTTCTGCCATAGTATGCTTTGAAGCATATGATAATACTAAAAAATATTTCTCAAAGTCTGGACTGACCAGCATAGGATATTATGAAATGGCATGTTTTATATCTTTGAAATATTTCTTGGCTTCCTCCGTCCATTTGATTTCATGATCTTTCCTCAGCATATAGGTAATGTCCATCAGGATTTCGGCAAATCTAGGAATGAATATTTTCAAGAAATTTACCTGACCAATGAAAGACTGTATTTCCTTCTTACTTCTTTATTCCTCCACCTTCAATATGCCTTTCACCCTGTCTGGATCTATCTTGATTCCTCCCTTCGAAATAATATGCCCCAACAACTTTCCTTCTTCTAGAGAAAAATTTGACTTTCTCAGATTTAATGAGATGCCATACTTCCTACACTTAATGAAAACCCTTTCTAAATGCCTAATATGATCTTTGACCAACTGGGAATATAAAGTAATGTCATCCATGTAAATCACCACAAACCTGTCCCTTTCATCAGCAAAGTCAATATCCATGGCACAATTGAAAGTGGCTCTAGCATTCATTAATCCGAATGGCATCTTTGCATACATGAAGGTACCCCAAGGTGTGGTGAAAGAATTTTTGTCCTTGTCTTTAGGTAACACCTTCACCTGATTATAACCAGAGAACCCATCCATAGTAGATATTCTTTCTAAGCCCACCACCCTCTATAGGATCTAGTCCATCTTCGGCAATGGGTAATTGTCCTTCAAAGAAACTCTATTCAAGTTTCAGAAATCCACACATAGTCTTATCTCCCCATTCTTCTTCCTAATAGGGACCGAATTAGCTACCCATTTTGAAAACCTTAGAGTCACAATTATTTTTGCATCAAACAACTTTTTTATCTCCTTTTCAATGATAGGTACTAGCTTCAGATTGATCCTCCTGAGCTTCTTCCTAAATGGATTTTCTCCAGGATTGATTGGGATAGTATGTTGTATGATGGAAGTGTCATACTCTTTGAGGTCATCATAACTCCATGCAAATTAATCCGTGTATTTCTTCATCAGGTTCACATACCCTTCATTTTCTTTAGCGGGTAATTTCTTGGAGAACTTTATAATTTTTGGGTTTTCTTCAGTGCCAATATTTTTATCTTCTACAATGTTTTCAGCAAGTTCGACCTTCAGATCTCTGGCAACTTCATTTTGGTCAAAAAGAGACTCTAAGGGGATCAAACCTCTAGGGATATGATTACTTTTGAACTAGACTATATCCTTACCTCCCAAAGAGTCTTTCAGTTTCCTTACTCTGGCGGTCTCCTCCTCTTTCCCATCAGCATCTAGTAAATTCTCGGAGTTAGCATCATCTTCATCTATGCGGGTATTCACAAACTCACTAGACAACTCTAGAAACCTTTTGATTTGCATATCATTTCCGAAAACCTACCAATATTTGGTGTTGTCTGGTATGGAGGGCCTATTCACATTGTCTACTTTGTGTTTTCTTTTACCCACGGTAGGAGTCTCAAATTTCCTGGCTACGGTTTCCACAGAGTCTACCACTGTATTCTCATACCTAGGAATCACTTGGACCTTGTGTTCGATGAAATAATTTCCAAACATGTCACATACCTCATTCCAGTAGGCCCTCATTCTTGGATGCCTAGTTTGGTAGCTATCATTCACCTGATTCACTGCAAGTTCTGAGTCTCCAAATATTTGGACCCTTTTGGCTCCCAAATCCTTTAACGCATGTAGACCCAGCAACAAAGCCTCATACTCTGATACATTATTAGTCCATTCAAAAACCAACTTGTAAGAATAAGCTTTAGTATCTCTAATGTGGTAGATTATGTACACACCTTCACCAGCACCTACTTTAGCCATCGATCCATCGAAATACATCTTCCATAGTCCTTCGTCTTTCTTCTTCCTTTCTGAAGCTTCCCGTTCATTTGTCTCTTCTTTATCCTTTTTACCTTTCCGAGGAACAACAGTTTTTGAGTTACAAGGACATATATCATTGAAGAAAATAGACGAACCTAGTTCTGTATCAACAGCATAAACATGATGGACATCAAGTTGAGCCTAATTGCTCACGACATAAGGTAATATTTTCTCACTGTACAACCTTTTTTTTTCATTTTGAACAGGAATTGTTGCATAAGACATATCCATTTGCAAGATACCCTTTAGCTTTGAAGTCCAATACCTCGACAGCAAAATACCAAACTTGGGAGGAATATCAGCCACGACAACATCCATGACCACATTTTTAGATGGTAATTTATTTAAATATACTGTCGTGTCTTTGATTAAACCTAGACATTTAACCCTTTTAGAATCAAAGGAATACAGGTCTTTATAAGGCCTAGTAATCTCCAAACCCAGACTTTCCACCGCTCCCTTTGGCATCAAATTATGTGAGGCTCCTGAGTCCAACATAGCATTTTGAAACACCATGTCATGCACATTTAAACTCATGTAAAAGGGTGGTACTTCCTCATCTTCAGTGTCCACACTATCAATCTTACATCCCAAGATAATAGTAGGATTGTCTTCTGTCAGTTCTAAAATATCCGGGTGAGCTTCTCCTTGATTTATGATCATTTTTGTTATAGTGTACATGTATTCCTGATTCCTTAGTAATTCATTGAAAGGGATTGAAATATTCAACTTAGAAAGTTCTCTTTGGAGGTTAAACATGGAAGAGGTTTTTCCTATCTCCATAGGCATTGTTTGTTTTGGCTCCTTTACATTACTAGTTCCTTTTCCCACTTCTTTAGATACAACAGGCTCCTTTTGTTTCTCATTTCTTTTTTTTGGGCTGCTCTGACTACTAGAAGGCTGATTTGGATTTAACCCTCCCTTATTTATAGCAATCTCTCTACTCGTTAATTTGATCTTTCTGACATCATCTATAGCATGCATATATCCCTTATGATATTGTTCCAATTCCTCCATCAAGGCATTATCATCTACTTGTGCAAACATATTATGTTCCTCTTCAGTCAAATAGATTTCAGAGTCTAAATCGCCAAAATGATGAATATGATCTTCGATAGAATTTATATCGTCTTCGACAACTACATAGTTTTCTGGGAAAGGGGGTCTAATTTGTTGATCTTATTGGTTCCTTGGATTCCTCGCATCCCTTTGTCTATTCAGTTGGTGTGGGGGAGGGATCGGTCTTCTAAAATTGGTATTTATGATCTGAGGTTCACTTTGCTCTTGATTTACAGGCTTAGCTTCCACCGTTAGCTGGTCCATTAACTTCTCCATAGTTTTGAGCATCATTTCAAATTTTGCATCATTGGATGAAGAAGTAGAATAGGCAGGGTGTATTTCTTCTCTACCTTTCCTCTTGTCAACCTCCGTTCTCGGTTTTATCTTTCCATATTCCATCATATTGGCCTCTACTTCTAGGGAATCAGTGAACATGGCAGGACGAGTGGTTGATTTTCTTTCTCTTAATAATAAAGAAAAATCATTATAAAATGCATCGGCATAATGAAGCTCAACCACCCTGGGTGAAGATTTAATGTCAACAGGTATCAAGTTATAGGCTCTCATGAATCTGCTAGAAAACTCATGGACCGACTCAAAACCTATTTCCTTGAGATTGTTCTACTAGGATAGGACTTGCAATGGGCTTTGTTTATCCTCCCATCTTTCCAGAAATATGGTTTGAAAACCAACAAAACTGAGAATAGACCTAGGTGGCAAATCTTTGTACCATTTCTTGGCTTCCCTGAAAAAACTCTACGTGAACAACCTCATCTTGACGTCTTCATAATCTACTTCCTCCGGGTCTACGAAGTCATCAAACTTACCCACATGGTATTTTTCCGAGACATTCCCCTCCCCATCATATCGTGAAATTATTAATTGGGAATAGTGTAAGGGAGGGTTGTGCAGAACTATAGGTAAGGCTAATGGAGAAAATCTAGCAGCTGCCATTGGGTTCGATCAATTAGGATAAAACTGGGGGTTAGGAAACTTGATGTTCTGAAAAACAGGGACTGCCTTCTCAGCTTTAACCGAGGTCTCAAGGTCTAGCCACAAAGAGTCAAGAAGATAGGATTCTAGTCTACTAGGGCTAACCTCAATTTTCTTTAGGTCGGATTCAGATTTTGATTTGCTGAGTAATATTTCAACTCTAGTCCCCCATTCAGATCTCGCTGTGTCACACAAATATTGAGATGATGATGTGCCAAAAAAAAGAAAAATCCACATTCTCCTTATTTCTATTCCTAAGTATCTCATCCCTAGAAACGGCGCCAATTTGTTAGCACTAGATTTTAACCCAAGGTTGTGAAAGGCTCATTCCTAGGTAACAACAGAACCACTTTCGAAGAGAGAACTAGCCTTCTACTCTTCAAAGAGGGATCTCTCACCAAATATTAACAATGCCAGATATGTACAAGTGAAAATATGAATTGCTTGTAAGGGGGTTGAAACAGAACATAGGACCATTGGGCGATGGAGTCAAGATATGTAACAAAAACAAACAGAAATTATGCAAGCAATTTTAACATAGAGGCAAGATAGCCATTCAGCCACAGTCAAAATATAATTTTCTGGTGGAAAACAAGAACATGAACAGACTATCAACACAAAGCATTTGAGAAAGAATTATGTGTTAACTTTAGAAGAAATATTTAGTGGATATCTAAAACAACAGACGGAGCATAGCATGTATGAATTCCAAACTGTTATACACTTATTTCAAACATGAAATAAAACATAATGGGAGAGATAAAATGGAAAAACATTCACATGAGAAAGGAAGCAACAGACTGTAACACAAACAACACATGAATCCCTATGTAAAACGTCGATTTCGACTCTGCAACTTTATTAAAAACGCTTGAAAACACATAATGCATAATTACATCGGTTCCAACCCTTTCTCCTTCTTCAGGAGGTACATTTATAGTATTTTGGGACTTCCCAATCCGATGTTTGGGAATCAAAACTTGTTACAACTGAAAAACAACTTCTAACAAACTCTGATGCGACATATTTGCCACAATTTACATAAAAACTAAAAAATGAACAATGGACTGTGAGAGAAAATATGCGCAAGAGTCTTTATGTATCCATCTAGTAGGTGATAGTTGTACAAATTTCTTGGAAAGGTGACCATTGGAGGGGTGTGTCCACGGAGAAAATTTCATGCATACTGTCATTGCCACCTCTATGGTTTCATTTTAAAATTGCTCGACCCATATTGTTGAATTGATCTCCATTGGTCAGGACTAGGAAAAGTTGCGACCACCATGTCAAATGCTTGCACTTTGAGTTCCATAGTTTCTAGGTATGATGTTTCGGGTGCTTTGGCACACGTGGCTTTAAAATCAAACAACAGTTCAAATTCACTAGACAGCTTATCGAAAATGGTCCTGCTTGACAAGGATTGTTGAATGTCCCGAAACCTGTTGTTTTCTAATCAACAACTAACCAAATGCTCCAAATACTCCTTTTGAGACAATAAGGGTCCCTTCTCTTCCTAGAAGAAAGGAATCCCTTTGTCTACCAATGGCTTGAATAATCGAATAACCTCCTTGACCTTGTGGTCAATAATATCTATTTTGGCTTGTACAGTGTCCAACATCCTATGTTTAGCAATTACCTTTCTAGCCCCAAAGATGATAGCAACTCTATTTTGGATATTGTACCAACTGGTCAGATCATCCGATAAGGTGCTTAGGAAAACAATGACATTTTCTGTTGTTACTACAGGTCATTTCTGCACTTCTCCTAATACCGTCAAAACCTTTTTCTTGGCCTCTGTCAAAGCATTTTCCTGGTCTACGATGAAATCTATATAAGGTCTGAACTTGTCAGCCTCTGTAATGATTTGATCACAGATCAAATGTCTAGCCCCTTGGAAGGCCAATATACCAACCACCTGCTGGCTTAACTTGGCATTTTGTTGTGTCAATTCTCGACATTTCTCCTCTATCTTTTCCTTCTCTTGCTCCTCCTTTCCTTTTTCCTCCTCTAGCTCCTTAATCTGATGCTTTAACTTAGTAAGCTTTGTATCTTTCAGGCCTATTTGGGACATTGCTATAGAAATCATTAGAGGAAATTTGAGGTCTAAAATGGGCCTCATAAGGAAAATAATATAATAATAGTTAAAATAATAAAATAATAGTTATTAATTTTGGAGGAAGAATGAAAAAAACTACTTTTCTTGTTCGTATTTTCGACATATCTCCCTATGTTTTTACTCAAATTTTGAGCAGGAGAGTTCATTGGATGTGGAATTTAATTCTGCATCCAACGAGTGCCCACACTTCATACTTTTGATAGACCTTTCTACCCCAAAAACAAGAAATACCTGAAAAAAAACATGATGATGACATCATCATCACATTTTTCAGGTATTTCTTGTTTTTTGGGTAGCAGGGTCTATCAAAAGTATGCAGTGTGGGTACTCGTTGGATGTGGAATTAAACTCTACATCCAACGAGCTCTCCCACTCTGAATTTGAGTAAAAACATAGGGATATATGTCAAAAATACGAACAAAAAAGTTTTCTTTTATAACAAATATGTCAATTCAACCATTATGGTTGACTCATTTTATTGAAATTATATTAGTTCTTGAATTCTAACTCACAAAATTTATTGTTGGGGCATTTTCTTATAAGCCCCATTTCAGACCCCAAATTTCCTCTAATGAGAACTGGTGTCTACTTCTCCAGCTACACTTACGGGCTGAATTGCAATCTCTGTGCACTTTTCCTGAAGCTCTTTTTCCTTTATTGCTAGTGTAGCCTTTAATTCTTTTTCTCTCTCCTTCAGAATCTTGGTATCTACTTCCCACTACCTGTCCTTCTCTTCGATCTTTAGCTGCTTGGATTTGTAATCTATAAGCTCAGTGTTCAATGTCTCTTTCTCTTTTTTGAATTCAGCAAACTGGGATGATTTCCCTGGAAATTTGTAGGCAACAACAGCAAGCGATTCTCCCCAGTCAACGTTCCCAACTAGCCCGTGACTGTTTGGTGTAGGGAATCCGTCCGGTTTGCGGTCCGGCTACCGTAGGTCAAGTAACAAAACTAGACGGTTTTACCAGTTGCGGCCCAGTCCACCGTATATATTTTTGTATTTTGATTTAAAGCCTCATATGCAAGTGCCTACCTAACATGTAGGGTGATAAAGGATACAAGGAGTAATCACAATGTGATGCGCAAGTTCTTACCTCTTGTCTAAAACTCTCAAGCATCTAAATCACATAAATTGCAGGAAAATAAATACTAACTAAGACTACCTCTAGAGAGTTGGATATTAATTCATGAGTAACGCAATACTGTCAATGTGTTATGGAAAATCACATATAGTTGTTCTTATGACCAAAACATATAAACATGAATAAAAGTATATATGATAAGATAGCTCATCAACAATTAAAAAATCTCATTAATCACAGTGGAAAACATCACAGAATATACTAGAGAGCATTCAGACAAGAACATAGGTTCAGAAAGTTAGAACGCTCTCACAATTAATGAAACACAGTCGAAAACGAAATAATTCCCATTCAACATCGTTCATTTAATCACATTGAGACATTCCACATAGCACTTTCTCCAACAGACAAAATTTGCAATTTCTGGTTGTAAAACGAAGTAGTTCCTCTTACAAACAATAATTTACAAGTTTTTTCAAGGAAAAGGCCCCTGTAAGTTCCAACTTTCAAATATTTAAACTAAAATCGTTCACCGCTTGGGCTGCCCCCAAACGTGTGACCTTTCGGTCCCTCAAACGTTTAATATCCCTATTTTTATCTTTTCTGTGTGCACTCATGATCCACTTAGTAACCGACAGATCTTTCAGGTCTGCACCTTTGTCGCTATTGATTTTTCCTTCTACTTCACTTGCCCTCCTTGCGACCCAGCCGGTTTCAGTTCGACCTTTGTCAAAACTGCCCAACTCCCTTCTGCCACTTATCTCCTAGCTATGCCTCCACACCGCGGTAGTCTGAACAGTCTCTTGAGTCCACCTGCAATTAAACGACGTGCATCATTCATTGGGACTGCATTCTCGATAACGTCAAATTATATCAACCAAAACGGCTAAGCATCAAGAGAGGTCATGTACTGTATTACTGCGATGAGAATATTAACAAGGGCCAGCACCACTATCTCGTCCACACACGTGTTCGAAAAACCCACCAACGACGGAAAAAGGAAACTCATCGGCAGCTTAAAACACTACACATTGGCTGGGTAGACTCATTTAAAGCCTCCTAAGTGGGTCTTAACATGCGACGGGCACCGCGAAACCACTTAAGCCTATCGGAGTTGGAAGATTTATGATCTAAAATGTGGGCAGGAAAGTTTCCAGTCAGAAATCAGAAAGACATCGACATCGGAAGACAAGTGTTTTGCACAACCACAACCGTGGAAGAAAAAGGCTACAGACATGTGACTAAAAACTGACATGCATCGGTGGGTGGAGCGTTTACACATCGGGTACCTAGCTGCTTTGGGAGCCGCAACGGCGGAAGGAAAATAGACAACAGCCTCCGATCAAAACATACTTTGATGCTAGATCAATAAAAATACTAAGTGTTCAAAACAACTTTAAAATTTAGCAACGGTCAAAAAACCTGTTTCACCTCCGAAACCGCGGCTTTACAAAGAACAATTGATCTGATTCATCTTCGACCAGTAAAAACAAACTCTAAAATCTACGACCCACAACAATTTCAAACACACTTTGATGCCAGATCAATAAAAATACTAAGTGTTCGAAACAACTTTAAAATTTAGCAATGATCAAAAAACCTATTTCACCTCCGAAACCACGGCTTTACAAAGAACAATTGATCTGATTCATCTTCGACCAGTAAAAACAAACTCTAAAATCTGCGACCCACAACAATTTCAAACACAAGCAATTTCTGAAAACAAGATGAGAGTTAATCTTCAAAATCATCCGAAATTAAAGCATGACCAAAAAGTTCATGGATCGAAACGATTCAAAGCAACATTCAAATCATGAGGGGGGTCCAAAATTTGAAAAATTTGGGGAAAACAGTTGCAGCTGCAACAATTGGCGATTACCTGGTGAACCTAGATCTCTGGATGATTATTCCCTGAGTGATCGACTGTTTAACAATAAACGTACCTATTCAATTCTTCCAGCTATCTGGATTTCTCAAATAATAGAGATATGTACTTTTAATCATTGATGATAGTCCGATTTGGGAGAGTGGAAAGTAGGATTTCCAAGTCAAGATAACTCTTTTGAGGCCGAAAGATGGATTTCATTGTTACCTCTTCCTTCAGGTAGCTGCCAGCTTGGACACCACAGGATTATAGCATATGGTAAACAGAAAAATTCATTTGTTCCTCATTCCCATGCCATTCTAGCACCTTTCATGCTTTTGGACTTTTGTCATTTTCATATGAGTCCTTCTGCATGCCTTTCTTTCTTAATTTCAATTCAGGCTCCTCTATCCCAAGTGTCCTTTTGTGTGAGAGGTGTATTCACGTTTCATCTCATGGACAGAGAGGAACTTTTGGCAATTTAGTGCTTATATGGTTTTGCATTTGTTTTTATATATAAAGCTTTCATAGGAGTTTTCGACTCTTATCTACCTTTTTGCATTCATTTCTTGGCATGGGATCATTTGTATCTAATATACTATTTACCTTACTTCTTTCCATGAGTCCTTTTTTGTCACTCCCTAGGACATTTTAAATGTGACATGGATGGAGCCTCAAGATAGTATTCTAGACCCTTTGATTCTGGTTTATTTCACAAGGTTAAGCAGGACTTCAATGCATACATAGATATTCGAAAAAACTGCTAAAATGGAAGAAGTTCTTTTAGATAAACAATAATACATAGTCTTATACCAAAGAACTTTAATCAGTTCAAAATTCTGATGTTCCCCATGCGACCGCGGGTTTTATTGAAATCAGTAGAAATTTAAACTAAAACAAAACTAAACATCATGACTCAAAGACGATGGCCAGGCCAGATTATTTATATACAAGATAGAAGAACACAAACAAAAATCAAGAAAAATAAGGTTTGAGAACTAAGCCATTTACTGGCAAGTTCTCTTTCCACCCTTGTAAATCTTGCAACCTATAAGTTGAAGGGACAAGCTTTGCCGCAATTTGGAAAGGACCTACCCACAACTGCTGGAATTTCGTGTGTTTTCCTTTCTCATCATGGGGGTGGTCCCACTTGAGACCCAAATCTACCACTTCAAAGTCTTTTGTTCCTGCCTTGTGCTTATCAAACCATCTTTTTATTACCTCCTGTTCTTTCTTAAAGCGCTCCCTGGCTTTAGATTGAGACTCTTCTGCCCTCAAGAGATTATATATCCTCATTTGCAAGACTTCATTATCCGATCCTCTAGATTCTTGAGCTATTATGGAAGAGGGTAGCATGATATTGGGAGGAAAAATGGCCTCTTTGCCATACACAAGGGTAAATGGAGACACTCCTATCGAAGACTTGGGGGTGACTCTATCCGCCCAAAGGGCGTTTAGTAGCGCTGAGTGCCAAATCCTCTGGTTTTCTATCACAGTCTTCTTTAAAATCCTAATCAGATTTTTGTTAGTAGATTCAGCCAAGCCATTTCCCTATGGATAATAATTGGCAAAGTAATGCAACTTTATTCCTTTCTCATGAGAAAAATCAGTTAATTTAATCGATGAAAATTAGGTAGCATTATCAAAGACTAAAGAAATTGGAACTCCAAACCTGGTCATAATATGGTCTTGCAGGAAGTTGATGACCGCGTCCTCATTTATTTTGCGCAGTGGGATGGCTTTGACCCAGCGAGTAAAGTAATCGGTTGTAGTTAGAATATACTTGTGTTGTAGGGAATAATTCAGCTTTATCTCCCCAATAATATCCAACCCCCATTGCTCGAATGGCTCCGTGATCATCACAGGCTTCAGTGGTCCAGCTGCTTTAGACTGTCTCCTGCTACACCTTTGGCAAACATCGCACTTCCTGACATGGGCGTGTGCATCTTTCAAAAGCATGGGCCAATAATACCCGACTCTGAGAATTTTGTGAGCTGTAGTATCTCCTGAAAAATGTCCCCCAGCAGACCCATCATGCAAATCTGTCATTACTTTTTTCGCATCTTCTTTCTCTACGCAACTAAGAAGAACTCCGTCGTAATTTTTTCTGAATAATATTCCTTCAATAATTTTATAGGATGCTGATTTAAGACGAAACGCCCTTCTTTGCTTAGAATTCCAATGTTCTGGCAACAATCCCGTATGAAGGTAATGCACAAGGTCTCTATACCAAGATTCAGGGGCTATGAAAAGAGGACATACATCCATCAAATGTAATTCATCCTCGTCTTCCCAGGCAAGTTCTTCATTGTTTCCATTTTCAGTCATTAGTCTACACAACCCTTGCCCTTTGACTATAGAAGCTGGCTTGAACTTGAGGTCATACTCTTGAAGAGCTGTCACCCAATTACCCCTTCTTTCTCCTAACTCCTTCTGTACAAAAAGAGACCTTACAGCTGGGTGTGGAACGATTACCTTAGTTCAGTTTTTTAATATGTAGGGCCTGAATTGTTTCACTACTTTAAACACTGCGTAAGCTTGTTTATCAATAGCCGGGTAATTTAATTCGACCCCTTGTAGACTAGTGCTCATGAAATATATGGGGAATTCATCACCCCCATCTTCCTTCTGAGTAAGAACAGCTGCTAGCGAATCATCGGATGCAAAAGTGTACAGAATAAAATCTTTATCGAAATCCAGGCTTTTTAGGGAGGGTGTGTGTGCAACAGAAGTTTTAATATTGCTGAATGCCTTCTTCTCAACCTCAGTCCATTTGAATTGCACACTTTGCTTCACCATTTGCTGCAGAGGTTTGACAATTTGAGCGAAGTTCGGCACAAATATTCGCACGAAGTTTATTGTTCCCATAAATGATTGTATCCCCTTTTTATTATGAGGCAAGGGAATCTGTTCAATGGCCTTGATCCTTTCTGGGTCTATAGAGATTCCCTTCTTTGAAACTACATGGCCCAGTAACTTACCCTCCATAACAGCGAACACACACTTCTTGAGATTGAGTGAATTACCATATTTCCGACAGCGTTCAAAAATCTCCTTTAGATGAAACGCGTGTTCTTCTCTCCTCTTTGAGAATATCATAATATCATCGAGGTACACTACGGCACTACAGCCAATCAAACCATGGAAATCTATGTCCATAGCCCTCTAGAACGTAGCTCCAGCGTTTATAATCCCAAAGGGAATTCTTCGGTAAGCGAAAATTCCCCACTTGGTCCTGAATGTTGTCTTCAATCTATATTCTTCGGTTACTAATACTTGATTGTAGCCTGAGAATCCGTCTAATAAATAAAATAGTTCAAAACCTGAGACCATTTGTATTAGTTGCTCCATGGGTGGAACAGGATAATTGTCTTTATCCGAAGCGCGGTTTAAATTCCTGAAATCCACACATAGTTTGATTTCTCCAGATTTTTTTCTCACTGGTACCAGATTTGAGACCCATTCAGAGTGTCTGACCTTAAAAATTATTCTAGCATCCAATAATTTCTTAACTTCATTCTGGATTAGAGGCTCCAATTTTTGGTGCATTTTCCTTAAAGGTTGCTGATAAGGCTTGACTCCAGATTTGATGGGTATAACATGTTGGATGATACTGGTGTCATATGTCTTCAGATCTTCATATGTCCAGGAGAAAACATATTTATATTGATTAAAAAGGCCGATGAACTTATTTCTTTCTACTGATGAACAGCATTTCCCAAGATTCACATATTTGGGCTTTGTCTCAGTCCCTAAATTTATCAATTCAAACTGTAGAGAGGATCTGTGAGTCTTCATGTTTGCTGGTCGTCTAAATTTTTCATTTAAATCAAACATCCATTCTAAGGTCCTAACTCCTTTAGGGATGAAATTATCAAATTTCATCTCATCCTGATGTTCTTCATCATCGATAATCGCCCCTTTAAACACCTCGTCATTTGTTAAGCATTCTATAATCTGTTGATCATCGTCGAACACTCGTAGGTTGGTAATCATGTCTGGAACCAAGGGCCTGAAAAGTAATTCAACGGAGCACCGATTATTAGTAGGTACAAGCCTAGCAGCTGATGTGGCCAACAAATCAGCTGCTGCATTCTAAGTCTAGGAATTGATATAATATTAAATGCTTTAAAACATTTGAGTAAGTCCCATACCTCATTTTGATAAGCATTTAAGTGAGGAGAAATACAATGTATTTGATTCCGAATCTATTTTACAATTATTTCAGAATCCCCAAAAACTTTCAGATTGTTTACCTTTAATTCAATTGCTTTCTTTAAACCTTGCACCAAAGCTTCATAATCCGCTGTGTTATTTGTACATTCAAAATCTAAACTACATGAAAGAAAATGTTTGTTCTTCTTGGGGTCAATCAATACGCGGCCGGCCCCTGAGCCTTCTAACGTTTTAGAACCATAAAAAAAAACTGTCCAGAAATCGCTAACTACTGTGTGGGGATTTACATCTAATTCTACTGCTAAGTCTACTATTTTACAATCGATTTCATCAGCCTGTGAAAACCGAAGGAGATCAGGCTGAGCATCTGATGTATCGCTGGCTTCTTTTGCTTGGTAATTTTCCGGTTCTAACTCAATAAAGTAATTTCACAACACAAAATCCACTGGTTCGTTTTTTTCCTCAAGCTGAGTAACATTGTATTTCATATGGGTCTCCCTCAAAATTTTGATTTGATTTGGTCTTCCTCTATACGGCAGCCACAGATGAGACCAATCCAAGGCAAAATATCCATTTAGCTTCGTTGATCAGTCTCTGCTCAGGACAAGCCCATAAGCATCTGGTATGTCGGCCACCACGATATCAATAACTTGGCACACTTTATCATTTGAAGACAGGTGGACTAAGACATCCTCTATTTCCCCAATTACCTTCACATTCGTCCTATCCAGCTAAACCACCCTCCAAGTGGATGGCTTAGGCTTCCCATTTATCCTTTTGCAGATTGATATTGGCATGACGTTAACGGATGCCCCTGAGTCTACCAGGCAATTATGTACGTTGTGATTAAAAATTTCAAAAGTGAGGAGGAAAGGTGGATTCTTGTTCTTAGGCTTACCACCAATGCTTGCTTCTCTGATTTCTTCTTCTTCCTTTGGTTGATTGTCAGTGGGCAGCCTTTCCTCGGATGCTTCAAGCGCTTTCAAAAGTTTTTCTTTCTGTTGCGGCACTTTACACATCTCAAATAATGAGATATTCACCCTTATCTTCTTTATATCTTCCATGCTGTCATAATCCATCTGCAGTTTAGTGGGATGCGGTTTATCGACATTCATTTTTTATTCATTGGGCTTGGCACACATATCATTCTGCCTAGGGTCTTGACTGGTGATGGTGAATTCAGTAATTTTATCATCTGAGGAATTATTCTGAAATTTTTTAACATTTTTCTGAAGCCTTTTAATCTTGGGGAGCATGAGACTATTTTCTTTAGCCAATCCTTGGCTTCTTGTTGTTACATTCATTTCCATGACATCCTCATATCCCAAATTCCGTTCTTCCTCAGCTTCGAATAACGAAACAGAGTCCCACAGAACCATGCTCTCATCCTCTTGTTCTTTCGTTGACGTATTACTGTCTTTTCTTTCTTCATCTCCATCTTCTGTTAATTTAGAATCCAACAGCTGATTCATCACTAACGTCATTGAGTTTATCCATTGAGGACAATTCTTTTCCGAGTGGGGTTGTTGGTGGAAAGTGCAAAAATTGTCCATTCCAACCTCTGTTAAATTCATAGATGCCGAATTGTGCGGGGAAGGTTGGGATTGATTGTTATCCTCCTGTTTCTTGTAATAGGGCTTGTAGAACTTTTGAGCTTCCTTTTCTTTTTCCAAGTCTATGATTCTGTTAAAAAATTTCTGCATCATTTTAGCCATACTTTCAAAATCTGGTGATTGCTCTTCCTTAGGATTGGTAAACAACAAGGCTTTTCTTCCCACATTTTTCTCTCCTAATCATTCTGGATAATATTCAATACTTTCCCTTTCAGCCTCTACTTTCTCCGCCTCCTCAAATGTATCTGATAAAGTGGGCTTGGCCTTCATTTTGGTGAACATGGCTAGCTCAGGTCCTAAAGTCGAGGTATAATATTCAATCAAGACTTTATCCGAAGGTCTGTCAGCTTCAAAAAATTCTTGAGGTACGCTGCAAATCTTTGAGTGAAGCTGTGCACCTTCTCCTTTCTCTCTTTCTTTAAGGTGCATAGCCCTTTCATAAGGGTCGCATGAGTCTTTTGGGTCGCATACTTACTTCTAAAGATCCTCTCGAAGGTATCCCAATTAGGGATAGAGTTTACAGGCAAACCAAAATACCATGATGCTGCACCTCCTTTAAGGGTGTGCGAGAATAGTCTGCAAACTACATCCTCATACTCCCCATCCCTTAACCCTTCTATTTCCAAATAGAAACTTTGCAAGTGGTCATCTACTAGTATCTTCTCACTTGGGTCGAATTTGGGTAGCATATTTTCAAAGGATTGAGGTAAATAATGCAATGAAGGTGGTAGGTTTAAAGGTGATCTAGCTCTCCAGGAAGGTGGTGGATTTGGTGGGTTGGGTGGTTGATTTGTGTTTATGCCTGCCATGAGTCTGGGTGGAGAGTGAGGAGGCGAGAAAATAGGAGTGTGAATAGGAGAACTATGAGGAGTATCCGGGCCTTCTTGATTCAAAGGCAGTACTACTTCCTGTAAGGCTGTTTCTACAAGTTCTTCCCAATCCTCAACCAGCACTGAGTCTTCCAATATAGAATGATCCTTCCTTTTATATTCTCTTCTAGGAAATTTAGGGATGGTCGGAAATCCTCCAATCTTCTTCACATATGCCCCAGTGTGTCTTCTCAGATTATTAACAACTTCGTTGTCGACAGAAAACAAATGTTCTCTACCCCCTTCTTTCAGAATTGGATTATGAAGCACACTGCTTTCTGAACTGTTATCGGTGGAATAGTCTCGGGAAAATGGGTTTCCTCGGCTAGCCATGCACTGGCGGCCCTCCTTCTAGCGCCAGAAACTGTTGAGGCCTGTAAATTCGCAAGCAACAACTGAAAGGGATTCTCCCAAATCAACGTTCCCAACTAGCCCGTGACTGTTTGGTGTAGGGAATCCGTTCGGTTTGTGGTCTGGCTACCGTAGGTCAAGTAACAAAACTAAATGGTTTGACCGGTTGCAGCCCGGTCCACCGTATATATTTTTGTATTTTGATTTAAAGCCTGATATGCAAGTACCTACCTAACATGCAGGGTGATAAAGGATACAAGGAGTAATCACAATGTGATGCGCAGGTTCTTACCTCTCGTCTTAAACTCTCAAGCATTTAAATCACATAAATTGCAGGAAAATAAATACTAACTAAGACTACCTCTAGAGAGTTGGATATTAATTCATGAGTAACACAATACTGTCCATGTGTTATGGCAAATCATAGATAGTTGTTCTTATGACCAAAACATATAAACATGAATAAAAGTATATATGATAAGATAGCTCATCAACAATTAAAAAATATCATTACTCATACTGGAAAACATCACAGAATATACTAGAGAGCATTTAGACAAGAACATAAGTTCAGAAAGTTAGAACGCTCTCATAGTTAATGAAACACAGTCGAAAATGAAATAATTCCCATTCAACATCGTTCATTTAATCACATTGAGACCGTTCCACATAGCACTTTCTCCAACAGACAAAATTTGCAATTTCTGGTTGTAAAACGAAGTAGTTCCTCTTACAAATAATAGTTTACAAGTATTTTTAGGGAAAAATCCCCTCTAAGTTGTAAATTTCAAATATTTAAACTAAAATCGTTCACCGCATGGGCTACCCCCAAACGTGTGACCTTTCGGTCCCTCAAACGTTTAATATCCCTTTTTTTATCTTTTCTATGTGCACTCATGATCCGCTTAGTAACCGACAGATATTTCAGGTCTGCGCCATTTGTTGCTATTGATTTTGCCTTCTACTTCACTTTCCCTCCTTGCGACCCCGCCGGTTTCGGTTTGACCTTTGTCAAAACTGCCCAGCTCCCTTCTGCCACTTATCTCCCAACTATGCCTTCATGCCGCGGTAGTCTGAACAGTCTCTTGAGTCCACCTGCAATTAAACGACGTGCATCATTCATTGGGACTGCATTCTCAATAACATCAAATTATATCAACCAAAATGCCTAAGCATCAAGAGAGGTCATGTACTGTATTACTGCGATGAGAATCTTAACAAGGGCCGGCACCACTATCTCGTCCACACATGGGTTCAAAAAATTCACCAACGACGGAAAAAGGAAACTCATCGGTGGCTTAAAACACTACACATCAACCGGGTAGACTCATTTAAAGCCGCCTAAGCGGGTCTTAACAGGCGACGGGCACCGTGAAACCACTTAAGCCTATCGGATTCGGAAGAGTTATGATCTAAAATGTGAGCGGGAAATTTTCCAGTTGGAAATCAGAAAGACATCAACATTGGAAGACAAGTGCTTTGCACAGTCGCAACGACAGAAGAAAAAGGATACAGACACGTGACTAAAAACCGACACGCATCGGTGGGCGGAGCGTTTACACATCGGGTACCTAGCTACTTTGGGAGCCGCAATGGCGGAAGGCAAACAGACAATAGCCTCCAATCAAAACATACTCTGACACCAGATCAATAAAAATACTAAGTGTTCGAAATAACTTTAAAATTTAGCAACGGTCAAAAAACCTGTTTCACCTCCGAAACCGTGGCTTTACAAAGAACAATTGATCTGATTCATCTTCAACTAGCAAAAACAAACTCTAAAATCTGTGACCCACAACAATTTCAAACACAAGCAATTTCTGAAAATAGGACGAGAGTTAATCTTCAAAATCATCCGAAATTAAAGCATGACCAAAAAATTCACGGATCCAAATGATTCAAAGCAACATTAAAATCATGAGGGGGGTCCAAAATTTGAAAATTTTGGGGAAAACAGTTGCAGCTGCAATAGTAGGGTTGATGCACAAAACCATGCAATCTTATGATTGTTCCGGATTCTGTCAGGAACCAGTCTCCTATCATCTTGCTATGAGACAACTGCAGTATTTGCCTCATCTGAGGAAACACCCTGGGTGGATTTTCCTGAAAGAAAAGGTCATATAATTCGGCCATCAAATGGTTCATTAATTTACAGTAGTCCTTGGCCATCTCACTAGCGATCTCTAACTTAGGCACTTGTAAGTCTTCTTCATTATAAGCTATAAACATTCTCAACAAAAAGCACTGGAATCTGAATACTTTGGTGCCGTGGAAATTCGTGAACTGAGAATGAATGTTCTTGGCTAGAAATTCAGCAAATTTAAGACAACAGGATTGAAAATATTTCCTTGGCAATTTAGGTTCGGTAGGACAGGTACTCAAAATGAACAATAGACTCAACAATGACTCTGTGACATAACCGTTAGTATCTAGACCTAAAAAATGACTAGCTAGGGCTATACACCACTGATTTTCTTCATTAAATTGGCTAAGTTAAATGGGGTAATACAGGCTGATGACTCCACCATTAGGTTTTGAACAGGACCTCAAGAAAGCTTCTTTATTTTCGATGGTAGACTCTCTAAAGAAACGTATGATATTATCTTCTTGGTATTTGTGGGATATCTGGACAAACTCGTTTGGGATGTGAAGGGTTTTACGGATGATGGGATCCTGGAATGAATAGAGGATTTTGTATTTTGACCTATTCATAATGACTCCCTCGGCAACAGAGAAATTGTATGCACACCACTCGACAAACTCAGGGAAATGGGGGGTTTGGCCAACAGAGAAAAAATGGAAAAAAAGATTTAAAAACACCACAGGTATCACTGCCCTGGTTCTTAAGGACTTCCAATTTACCTCTAGTGGCTTCAATGGTTTCCCCCACCAAAATGATATCAAAAATATCGGCGTTCTCATCCATGAGACTTTCTTCTGCCCTTTGACATGTGACCTCCAGTTCTGCATTATCTCTCGCATCTACCACTTCTACTTCTCCTACTCTTTCCATTTTCAAATAGCACTAAGGGAGTATTATTAAATTGAGCACATATATCTGTGGACAAACACACAACTCACAAGATAGATCACACAATTTACTCAATTCTTGAAGAATGAAACAGTGAAAAAATGGCTTGAAGCTGTGAATGCTTTTCATTAATCAAAGAGTAATTAGATAATAATTACAATGAAGTGCAATGGCTTTAATAGCCATAAGCAATTTGAATCCACATGAGGAAATTCGAATTGATTAGACTCTACTTGACTGTAGGTAACTAAGACCTTGTCTAAATCACTATTGGAGGACTCAACAGTTAACTAACCTTGTCTAAACCATAACCAGAGTTCATCGGAGTTCTAAAACACAACTCAAGTGTTATATTCAGTGTTGACTAAGGCTAACTGACTATGGTAGGTGAGAAATGCACCCCTCCTGAGTTCAGTCAAGTAAACCTAGCGCTAACTGAATGTAGAGGACTAGAACTGAATGTAACTAACTCCTAACTTAGCTTAACTAGTCATCAACTGAACTGAACTAACCTTGGTTGGTTTTAGCACTCCCAGTGGCTCCTAAATTGTAGGGATTGGTCTAAGAGGCTCCTAAAATGATGCAATCAAGTGAAATCAATGGAAGTAGTCCTCAATTAGTGTTCCCCACACTTTAGTAACTGAAACATGTGCCTCAGTTAGGCCAAGTGGACCCAGTGGTTCTAGTGACTAAAAATAAACTGGATGGACTCCCGATTTAGACATATGACCAAATTGGACAAGGGAGGATTAATAATCCTAACACCTCCCCTTAATGCTAACTTGGAAAATCTATGGGCCCAGGAAACTAACACCATAGGTCACCCATTACATCAAGTAAAGTAAAGTAACTGCTCAAAAACAAGGTACTGGGGAAAAACCACATGGGAAAAAATCCCCCCTTCTAATTAAGCAGGTAGAATTAGGATCAATCTGGTTCTTCTATGCACAGGTATCCTGGGGCCTGGCATGTGAACCTCTCAATCATTATGTCTGGAGGAATCTTCCTCTTTTGAAGAAGAATGATATGCTCAACTAAATTAGAAATATAGACACCTGCCAGATGAAGACTAGACCCATGTAGAGCAACTGAAGTCAACTGATAAGTGAGAAAATATTCTTGAGGATTTAGAACATGTGAGGAAAACTCAAGAAACTGATATGTTGCAGCCATGAACATCAAACCATGAGTGGTAAGAACAGCCCCAAGTTTTAGGAGCAAGGGTCTAGGCGGATGCAGAAAATCTTCCTCTTTACCAGTTCTATGAGGAGATGAGCATGTGATCAATGGTAGAGAAGCACTGGGACTGTTGAGAACGAATGATTGAGCTCCATAGTCTGATATAGCTTCTGAAATAGTGAATGAATCACATAATAAAATATCAGCAACCTCATATGAGGAAACTAACACCAAATCCCCATCAACAGTTTTGAAGAGAAAATGCGGTACTTGATTTTTCACACCGGAATTGGTGAGAGCAGCTACAAGCATGACTGAAAGCTCTTGAATTTTAAAATAAGAACCAAATAATATCATATCAAAAAGTAAATCAGATCTAAATAGGTTCAAAACAGATCCAAAACTGTGAAATGGAATCAAATCCCCAGCAGCAGTTTTGTAGGAGACTTGCGGTACTTGTTTCTTCACACCATTGATGAGAACAACTACAAGCAGTACTGAAAGATTATGAATTTGATATATTAAACCAAGAAATATCAGATCATATCTAAATAAGATCATATCAGATCCAATAATGTTAATATCATATTCAAATAAATGGTTAATCGAGATGGTGGATGCACAACTTTCTTCTTCTTCAAAATTCTAAATTTTGGTGCATGCAATCCTGCAGGAATTTGCTGGAAAATATAGATCATGGGGAGTGAATGTATCACTCTGGTAATCTGATATTTCTTCCAAAATATCCAAGGTATCACATATTTTCACACGAGCAGCAACATTAGAGGGAGAAAAATCAAATTTATCTTCACTTTCGGAAGCAATCACTGGTAAATTTTGCACAGACTTCAAAGGAAAATCACCGATGAATATTTGTATGGAAGTGCAGAAGTGTTGTTCCAAAAGATCCATCACATTTATTCATCCAATAATTCTCACTAAAACACTCTTTACCAAGTCCAATAGACACCCGACAGAGACCTTGTCTCATCAGAGATGAAATCATCTTCTTCTTCCATTCTGAATAGTTTGTGGACAGGGTGAGAAGAGGAACTGATGAATCCATTCGAATTTGTACCTGCAAAAAACACAAAAGGGGCAACATAAGGTCGACAACCTACACATTTCAAGTTTTCATCACACCCAGCATAGTTGATCAATATTGATCAACAATTCCTTTACTTGGGGTATTAAGTGGTAAACCTTCTGCTTCTGGTGCAAAGCTGGAAGGAGCAATTTTGCTCAAAAATGATCCAGTAGGAGATCTGTGGAGGAGAAGTGCCTTGTCCATTGAGGCTCTGATACCATATTAAATTGAGCACATAGATTTGTGGAAAAGCACACAACTCACAAGATAGATCACACAATTTACTCAATTATTGAAGAATGAAACAGTGCAAAAATGGCTTGCAGCTGTGAATGCTTTTCATTAATTAAAGAGTAATGAGATAATAATTACAATGAAGTACAATGGATTTAATAGACATAAGCAATTCGAATCCACATGAGGAAATTCAAATTGATTAGACTCTACTTGATTGTAGGTAACTAAGACCTTGTCTAAATCACTATTGGAGGACTCAATAGTTAACTGACCTTGTCTAAACCATAACCGAAGTTCATCAAAGTTCTAAAACACAACTCAAGTGTTACATTCAGTGTTGACTAAGGCTAACTGACTATGGTAGGTGAAAAATGTGCCCCTCCTGAGTGCAGTCAATTAAACCTAGCGCTAACTGAATGTAAAGGAATAGAATTGAATGTAACTGACTCCTAACTTAGCTTAACTAGTCATCAACTGAACTGAACTAACCATGGTTGTTTTTGGCACTCCCAGTGGCTCCTAAATTGTAGGGATTGGTCTAGGAGGATCCTAAACTGATGCAATAAAGTGCAATCAGTGGCAGTAGGCCTCAATTAGTGTTCCCCACATTTTAGTAACTAAAACATGTGCCCCAATTAGGCCAAGTGGACCCAGTGGTGCTAGTGACTAAAAATAGACTAGATGGACTCTCGATTTAGACATGACTCTTGATTTAGACATATGACCAAATTGGACAAGGAAGGATTAATAATCCTAACAAGTATCAGGGGCCTACCTTGTTTCTCTAGCACAGTCTTTTGGTCTGTCTACGCTAGCGCTATGTATGCGGTCGGGGCGTTCAGCGATCTCGAGGCATTGGAAAATACAAACCTTTCCAACTCCACGTAGATTCTTTTATAGCTTTCTATACTACGTAATCTCTGTGTCTTTCCCATGCAGCTTGCACCATGGATCCTTCTCCTTGCAATCTGAGCCTTGGATATGTGAGGTCCTTTATGCCAAAGTTTTCCTCACTATCTGCATGCGTAGCTTAATATGTGAAAGTCGACCTTCAATGTTGATCTCCAAATTCCTTTCATCGAGGTTGTTCACGTCCAAAAACTTTAACCTTTTACCTACTTTTATTTCCTGGTCTGGTGAGTGACTTTACCTCACGGTATGTCTCTTACCCATCGATCAAGATTGACCTTTCCTCACAACCATCGATCTGAGCAGACCCTGCCACTTTTCACAATTTGAGATCCTGACCCTGTCTGTGCTAGTTCAATTCGTGAAATAAACCACGACCGTAGATCTATCTCCATCCTTTGTAGTGACCATTGATCTTTGTGGCCAGTACCACTTTTTCATGATTTGAAATCATGACTATATCCTTTCTAGTCTGGGATGCGAAATCATTTATGGTCGTGGATCTACTAGTACTCCTATCTCGGACGTCAGCTGTCTCCTCTCTTTAATCTATTTCATGATTTGGAAAAGTGGCTTTGGCCGAGCATGTTCATTGCACGAAATGCTTTTGTGCCATTGATCTGTCTTCAAACTAATCTCAACCTTCTATTATGGCTCCCATTTAATGCATTCAGTGCATTCGACATCCCCACTTTACCTTGCATCTATGATCTGTGAAATTCCTTTCCACCATCAATCTTGATCATTTCAAATCGCGGCCATTGATTTACACTGTCCTTTACCTCATTTATTCCCCCGCTTGTCCCAAGAGAAGAATTCCATCTCACATATGCCTTCAGTACTCCTGCAACTCAGGGGATGCCTTCCCAACACCTCTTCGATAGGGTCCTTTCCCCACATATCTCTCATAATCAAAAATTTCAAATATGATGCTAACAAAGCACCATTTTTGAGTCTATAAATAGTTGGATCCTAGTTTTTTGATCTTATCCCGATTCAGAGTTTCTTACTCCTCCTGTTGGTCTCTTGTCCAATTATATGGGGAATCTATCAATGTCTCCTACATTGCAAATTTGTGTCGTTGGTCCCTTTTGTGTCAAAAGTTGCCTAATTCACTTTTGTGTCATGCTCATTGTTCAAGGATTAAACCTTTGTCGGCCATTCTGTAGTTTCCTGGCCTTTTGTGTTGGCCATTCCTTGGTATCAGTTCATTACATCAGGTCTTCGGTGGTCCTTGTCATGAAATTCTGTACCAATTCCAGATCCAATTAGTCTTTGACTTACCTTGTGTTGGATGATGAAGGATGCCTTAATGCCTTCCTTCAAATGGATCTCTTCCTATCGACTACAACACATCTTGCTCTGGGAATGAGATTTATATTTTTATGATAGTACCTTGGGGATTGCAGTCATTAGTGGCAATTTCCCTCACTATTGGGTAGTGGGAATACCTTATTGTCTCCTACTCAATGGATTCTTCAAGTGTTCGACTTCAAGTCCTTGTATTCACACTTGTTAGAATGTACTAGGTACCTTGGGGACGATTTTCATTGATGGTGGTTTCCCTCGCGTTTGTTAATAGTTCTCATTATTGATCAGTAATCAAATGGTTTCCTCCATGTTCGACTTCAACTCCTTTATTCGCATGGTTAGTATCCGTACCTTTTGGGCATTTTGGATTGAAGACCTTGGGACAACAGTAGCATCGTCATTTTTCTATTGCCCAAGCAGCGCAAGACCTTGTTACATTTTATATGACATTTTGCTGAGACATAGATCCACCTTGTATTCATGTGGCTATGATCAATTGTTGAGCATGGATCCACCTTGTTCATTTGTGGCCATGACTCCTTTATATTTGATATGGCACTTTTTTGCATATTGAGTGACCATGATAGTTTCATCAGTCATACATATGTTGGATCCACCTATATCTTTATGGAAATGATTTTTATATGGATTTGTATGTCCTAGAGATCATTTTTTTCTGACATTTATCTCTCTTTCAAGTACCTTTGTTCGAGCCTTTTGATCTTGGATTCTCTACTCTCTCCATACTCAACTGTTTCCTTTATAATGTATTTCAGCTATCGTCTTCCCCTCTAACCTCATACATTAGGGGGCATCTGTTATAGCTCAAAATGACACATCTCTTCCTGTGACCACTTTCCCACGTTTTCGTCGCATGTCGACAATTCCATGACGACACTTCATGAAAGTCACTAAAAAAACACCTAACTTGGACAACCCATATATTGAGTTTTGTAACTCTGTTTGACCTCATTTCTACACCATTGGAAAGGTATCTAAGTTAGCTAAAATTTTCTAGAAAACACCAAAGTTTTAAAATGCCTATAAGTACCCTAGAAAGGAGATTATGTGATGTATACGTGAGTTTCCTTAAGGAAACCCGCATATGGTACGCGGCTTTCTATATATAATACTCGCATATGCCCTAAATACATGACTATTTGCATTCAAACCCACGTATACCTACTACATACATGAATGATTTATCTACAACCCGCGTATTCATGTCAAAAATATGTTTTTCGAATATTGGGTAGTTTGGATGGTTATGCAACTGACTCCTTCAGTTGTAACTACTTTCCCTTCGACCCTATCTCTTCAGAAACATATAAAAAGAGGTAGGGAGGTCCATGAGAAGGGAATTGAATCTTTGCATTGTTATGCTGAAGGAATTGGGACTCTCTTTTCCCACACCTTTTCCTTGGAAGCTATCTCCTTGTTTTTCAAAGCTTGGAGGTTGAGTTCCTTGGAGAAGAGAAGCAGCAGAACCAGATCAAGGTTTTGTGAGGTGCCCAACTTGAAGAGAATGTATATTTGTACTTGTTTTCAATATTAATAACGATGTGATATCCTTCTTCTTCCCAAATCATTGTTCAATTTGTAATTGAATATATGTTTATGATCATATGAATGATGTTAGTTAGATCATTATTTCATTTTTATTTGATTATCATTTCTTTATATGTGGTCATATTGGTTTGAGGAAGGTATAATTCATTTTGCAGATCTCTTGGAGCAAGAGGAGCAAGAGGAGGATTGGAGGGATGCTTGGATCAACCTTCTTTTTGCTATGGTACGAACCATTATAATCTCTAAAACTTGCTTATATATACTTGCAGAACTATATGCATCTCTCTTTCAACCCCAATACGCTGATGGCCTCTTAAACCCTAGCCATAGGAAACTTTCCTTTACAACATCAGGGCACAATCCTAATTCCTGAGCCACCCAAAACTATTCATTTGTTGAGGATTGGGATATACTCCTGGTGCGATGTCCACATTAGAAGTGCTTCAGACTTGTCCTCTGCAGAGGAAAGCCTTGTTGTCTGCTCTTGGGGTTAGTGACGATAGCTCTTCTTCCATTATGAAATTTGAAACCATGGGAGTACAGCCTCACTTGCCTTACTACGTGCTTCTTTTGATTCATGTAGAATGTCTTAACAACACCATCATGTGTACTGTCATTGATGAAGGTGATGTTGCTTCCATGATGTCTTTGTATTGTTGGAAGGGCTTAGGTTCTCGCACGCTGTCTCAATATTCCAACATGTTGATGGATTTTGATGGTAGATCGTTTTGGCCGCACAGGATACTTCCTTCTCTAAAGGTCCAATTGGGAGGGAAGACCATTGCGATCGAGGTCGAGGTGGTTGATGCGCCCCTTGACTACAATATTTTTCTATGTAGGAATTGGATGTACAGTATGCAATCCATAGCTTATTCCCTATTTTGAGTCATATGTTTTTCGTTTAATGGAAATATTGTTACTATTGATCAAAATTCATTCCATAATATGAGTTTCAATGCATCATCAAGAGCTTCTATCCCGATTATCGATCATTCTCAGCCGGCAACTAAGAATGTGGGTGTGGGTATGTATCCTTCGCTTATGGGAACCTATAGTTTTCCTGCGCCCGTTCTTATGATTGGGTCTAGTCTTGGTAGGAATTCATCCTCGTCGAAATCGGTGTCTTTTCGCACAACCCATGTGGAAGATCCTTGGGTTCTTCCTTCACCGAGTACTTCAAGTTTTCCTGTCGAGATAGACGTGTTGTTTTCTGCAACAATGGTGGCGTATCAAGCAAATATTGATCAGGTTGCAAAGCCTAGTCCTTCCTCTTCACAGATGGAGGAGGAGAACCTGTATGTGCTTCCTGCATGGGAAGTAGAGTCATCTCACTCACATGACTGCCTTGATGATGTTTTTCCTTCAGATGAATCTATTCTTGAGGCCATGTCTGGGGTTGAGAAACCATGGGAAGAATTGCATCATCGATCATATTTCCTTCCTAAGCTTGATTTTTTGGAGTGTAATGACTTTAGGTAGATTCTTAGCGATAAAATTGGTAGCCCCATGGTCCCATTAAGCTCTCCTGGTCAGATGGCTGATGGGAACATGGATAATTTGTCACCAATGCTTCCTATAAATATTTCTCATGATCCTAGCAAGGTTGAGAATGTCTACATTGGGGTGGGTTGTTCCCCTGATGAGATTAAGGAATATACCAAGTTGTTTAAATAGTTTCGTGACATTTTCGCTTGGTCATACGAAGAAATGTCGGGTATAGACGCTCGTATTGTCGAACATGAGATCAAGACCTATCCAGATGCAAAACCGGTTTGACAACATTTATGTGTTGTGAATCCTAGAAAAGAACCCACCATTAAAGCTCAGATAGAGAAACTTCTTAAAGCCGGTTTTGCCTATCTTGTTCCCTTGACAGAGTGGGTTTCAAATCCCATTCCAGTGGATAATAAGCAGGGAGCGATCTGAATATGTACTAATTTCCGTGAATTAAATCGAGCCTGTCCTAAGGATAATTTCCCCACACCATTTATTGACCAAATTTTGGATGAGTGTGCAGGAAATGAGGCATTTTCCTTGATGGACGATTTTTCTAGATATAATCAGATTCAAATTAAGCCCGAGGATCAACACAAGACCGCATTTATTTGTCCTTGGGGTACTTTTTCATATCGAAAGATGCCCTTTGGCCTTAAATATGCTGGAGCTACATTTCAGTGGGCCATGACCTTAATCTTTCATGATCTTAAAATGATTATTGAAGTATATTTCTATGATCCCACTGCTCACTCTTGTTTGAGAGTGCCTCATCCATATAATTTTAGATTAGTGTTCGAAAGATGTTGCCATTATCAAGTTTGGTTAAATCCTCATAAGTGCATCTTTTGCGTGACTGTTGGTCGTTTACTATGATTCATCATATCCAAGGAGGGTATTAGAGTCGATCCCTTAAAGGTTGAGGCAATACTTCAATTGTCTCCCCCGCGTAATATTAGACACCTTCAATGTTTACAAGGCATGGAAAACTTCTTGCAAATATTCGTGGTTAATTTTTTCAACTTGACTAAAGGCTTTATGTGTCTTTTGAATAAGGACACTCCTTTTTACTGGGATGAGTGAGCCTAGGAGTCTTTCAATGCTCTTAAGCGAGCCTTAGGAATGACCCCCATGCTTAGTCCACCAGACTATATCTGTGACTTCTTGATTTATGTCGCCGCATATCAGGAGACGGTTGGTATGGTTTTGGTTCAGGACGATTAGGAGCTCCATGAGCATGTCATATATTATTTGAGTCGAAACCTTATAGATGTATAACTTTTCTATTCCCATGTGGAGAAGCTAGCCTTATCCAGCGTTCATGCAGTTTAGCGTTTGAGACATTACATTCTCCTTCGCCAAAGTTTGGTCGTAGCTCATATCAATCCATTTCAGTTCATCCTTACTAGAAGGATGACTGGGGGAAAATATAATAAATGGATTGTGATTTTTCAAGAGTTTGATCTCTAATTCATTTCAGCAAAATCGAAAAAATAATTAATATTTGTGGAGCTTATTTCGGATTTTCCAAATTTGGAGGAGGAGGAGGTTTATGAGGATTCTTTTGTCACTGAGCATATATTCCTCATCTCAACTTTGGACCCTTGGTATGGGGATATCATCATGTATTTGCAAACATTGAAGGTCCCCCCTCACCTCTCATGGGATGAGCGACGACGATTATGTCATGTAGCTAAGAACTACCTTATAGTGGATAATACTTTGTACCGCCGTGGGGTAGATTCCATTTTACATCATTTTTTAACCCATGATGAGGCTAAGGTTGTGCTTAATGATTGCCATGGAGGGGTGTGTGGTGGTCATTTATCTAGGATTTCTACAGCCCAAAAAATATTGAGAGCGGGTTATTTTTTTCCGTCTATCTTCAAAGATTACATTAATGCGGTCAAGAAGTGCCACCCTTTCCAGGTGTTTGCATGTAATATGCGCTCGCGTCCAAACCCGTTGCATCCTATTGTCACCGCTGGTCCCTTCACTAAGTGGGGCTTGATTTTATGGATTGCAACCCAGCTTCAGCTAGGGGGAATCATCATATCATTGTGGTTGTCAATTAATTCACGAAATGGGCAGAGGCTATGCCCACAATAAATCGAACAGTGAGACGGTCGCGCATTTCGTGTTCAACCAGATATCACCTGGTTCGGAATTCTGAAAGAGCTTGTCACTGACCATGGTAGGCACTTTCAAAACAAAATAATGGAATAGTTAGCTTCCAAGTTATGATATAATCAAGAGCACTCCTCTTCTTATTACCCTTAGGAAAATGGACAGGTTGAAGCAGTGAACAAGTCACTTAAGTCTATTCTCCAACGAACCATCACACAAAGCAAGACTAATTGGCATATCATGATGTATCCTGCTTTGTGGGCCTATAGAACCATGGTTAATACTGCCACCAGTTTTTCTCCCTATCATCTTATGCATGGGGTGGAGTCAGTTTTACCAGTTGAATGTGAAATCCCTTCTCTGAAGCTAGTTGTGGATATTTTAACTGAAACTTCCACATTGGAAGAGCATTTGGTCCACTTAAAGCATATTGATGAGTAGCGTCAAGATGCCTTAGTGGCTCTAGAGGTTAACAAGCATCGTGTTAAGGTCCAGTATGATAATTTTGTCCATCCAAGGAATTTTAGTGAAGGTGACTTGGTCCTTTTGTGGGATCAAGCTAAAGAACCCTTGGGGGCAGGGAAATTTAATCCCATGTGACATGGTCCTTATGTGGTTAAACGAGTCTTAGAGAAAGGCACCTATGAGCTGGTTGATTATGAAGGGACGACCTTGGTAGAGCCTAGAAATGGGCTCTATCTCAAAAAATACTATGCATGATCTTCATCTAGGGATGATTTTTGTATATTATTGTACAGTTTTGCATTGCATAGTTAGGTTTTCTTATGGTGACTAGTTTTGTTGATTAGTTTTCATTTCTTATGGCAGATGTCAATGGAGTCTTCCATTTACATAGGATTTGTTGATGGTGCTAGCCGCAACACTCAAAACTCATCTTTGGCTACTTGGGTGATCTATAATCCTAAGGGTCAAGTATTGTCTTCAGGAGGCGTATGTTTACGGCCTTCATCAAACAATGTTGCTGAATATAGTTTCGTCATTGAGTTATTGCATGATGCCATTTCACATGATGTTCATTCTCTTGAGGTGTGTCTTGACTCGCAGTTAGTGGTTTCACAGCTTAATGGCTTGTATTGCATTAGGGATCCGACATTATTACAAAGATTCTTACGTGTTAGATTGCTAGAACGACAATTTGAGAGTATATCATACATTCATGTTCCAAGAATTTTTAATCAAGTTGCTGACTCATATGCTAACTATGTGTTAGATTGGAATTTGTTTCATTGACCATAAGCATATCACAAACACATTTTACACACATGTAAATAAAATAAAATTGATCATCATAAAAAATTTTCATTAACTTCAAAAAGTGACGTCATAATACATAAGTGTCATATACAAAATTAGGGCTTCTGAGCCACCAAAATATACTACACGGTCATATAAAAATGAATACAGTCAAGTCCCTAAGCCTGAGGTGGAGGAGGGTGCTGATCATGATAGTACAATACGGCTCTAGCTAGCCAATGAAATAGTTGAACCCATTCTCATGGTACTCCCACCACCTGGCGCTACATAGCCTCAGACAAGTCCTCGACTTGGCACCATGGGTACTCTATGTGTCAAACAAACAAAGTTTGTGTGGATGCTTTGGGGTGTCCGCTCTACATCTGCACCCATAATACAATCACCTCTTCCCTTCTGTTGATGACGAGGAAAGCCATCCAGCCATCATGGTCCTACATCTGCATATACATGATAGATTGTCACTATGCGTCATCACACCAAAAACATGTCTTTTGAGTTCATATATAAAAAACAAAAACAAAATTAATAATTAAAAAATTAAAAAGTGGGTGTGGGATTCTTTACCTATGTCTCCATAAGCCGATCCTGGTGGTAGGAGCATATCTGGGTCTCTGCAGAAGTCTATCCCTACATAGGGATAGTATTCTATGCCGGCGATCTATCTCCACCACCATGGAAAGAACTCTGTTGGGTAGGAGTTAGCCACCCTGCCAACTCCCAGTCTGTGCATGACATTAGCCCAATGTCGTTGGGATGGAACCCGGACTCTATGTGGAGAAATGTCTATCCTAGGGCTTATCCCTAGCACTCCCTCAAAGAAAAATGTGCTCAGTATACTTCCAAACCCAAATTTCCACACTCTACCCATCTTACAGTCATTGAGTTGTTGTTTCATGTTGCTCAGGAGTGTAGTACTCCAATAATACACTATAGGTCACATGCACTCTACCGCATAGAACATCATTGGCCATGAGGCCTGGTGGAGTGAGGCCAAACCTGCAATCCTACCTAGTGCCAAAAGTATAGCTTTCATCCCTAGAATATGAATAGCATTTTTCAGGATTTGACTCCCAACCTCTCTGTAGCCGAAAAGCAGTACACAACTATGTACTCATCTATGGTCAGCCCACCTCCTGGCCCACGGGATCAGAGGTTCACTACCTCCCCTCATCAGCAAAAACCTTTGATGCAATATATGTCCTCAACCTCAATGCTGAGTGACATCCCATTTATCTAAATTGTTTCAGACTCTGGATCCCAATAGTCTACCAGTAGCTGGAGTAGTCTTGATTTGGCCCTCAGGCTGCCAAGACACCAAAACTTGTACAAACCACATGCCTGTAATTCTTATTGAGCCATGATATCACCTTGTACAACTTCCTCAACATCACCATGTTCTCTCTCTCTCCACTCTAGCACCATCTTGCACAAAAAAAAAAAAAAATTATCATGATTTTCCCTTTAAAACCTTGTTCAAAGGCCTATACATGACTGTTTTCAAAACAGCCATGTATGTACCCGGATTTCAGTTCATTTTCCGCGTATGGAGAGCCCTATACATGGAAAAAGGCCCAATTTCCACATGGGACGAAATGCATCAATTGGGATGGCTCAAAGAAATAAATTGACCATGAAAATTTAAAAATTTTGCATCAAAATGAAAGAGAAGAGCATGAGTTTCTACCTGGATCAAACGTGGAGAGATTCCGCTGGACGACGCTCTCGGAATTCGCTTCAGAAGTTCTGAGCTCAAAGGCACTATGTTGGGTAAAAAATTCAAATGGTATGAAAAATTTTAAATTTTTCACTATTTATAGAAAAGTTTTGAAATTTTTACCCACTTTCTATAGTTTTTTACTGTTTTGGACCGTTTGAACTAAATTGATGTTGTACGAATCCATTTTGAGTGTGGTTTGACTATGGCTTTGACCTGTTCATGCCTATTTTAGTTAATGATGTCTAAACTGGCATTTAGGTTAGGTTTCACATTCGTTTGCACTTTGCATAACCTTATGACCGTTTCATCTTAACCTTAGGTATGAACCCATTCCATCTTGTCACGGAACCTTCTTGTTGCTTTTAGAAGTGACATGTTGTGAATGGTAGATCTTTCCCACACATGGGTACCTTAGTTAGATCTTTTTTTTCATTTGGTTCCCATGCCGACGTTTCTCCTTTAGGGTGTGGGAGTCCTTTGTATAGTACCGCCATGACTTTGAGCAAAAGCTTCATACTCCTCTTGAACTTTATGTTGGCCTTTCCCCCTGGACTCCCTTGTATATGTCAAGTTGTAATTGCATTATCATGAGTTTTTCTTTCCTTATTGAACCTTACGTCGACTTCCTTGACTTTGATTATCATCCATGTAGCCCGAGCTTGTCTCATGTCTAGACAAGCAGGTCCTTTTTAGATATCTTTTGCAGCTTGATACCCCAATTTTTACTGGGAGGGGACATTCCCCTAAGTGTCATTATCCTGCACATGTTTCCTTGCATTGAGCATAGGTATGTTCCACTGCTTGGACTAGATTTTTTGACCCCTAACACTCGTCTCCTCCTAGATTTGTAACTATAAAGAACTTTTATTCTTTTTCAAGATTTTCAAAATATCTGAAAAAGTCCAAAAAATAAAAAAACCAAAAAGCCGGACAGGAAAAGATGTTATCTTTGGCAGCAGTCGAGTCATGTCGCCTTCAAACAGACAATTGTATATCACATTCGTTGGTTGGGTTAGTAGTTTGACTTTAGGAGCTGTACTCGTTTCTTTGATTTTATCTCCACCAACTGGTTAAGCTTCCAGTCCCTATGGAGCCTCTGTGTATACCTCCTGCGTCGCAAAGATGTCCCAGTTTTGTATATCGATTCTATGCTGCCTACATTCAGTCACCATTTTCCTTTATGCTCTTTTTCGAAGGAAGTTGAAGCCTGAGTTGGCCATTCCTCAGTTGTCTTGAATTTGTATGTCGGCCATTCCCGGTACTATTACTAGTTCGTGCACATCTTGTTCGAGTCTTTCCACACTATACAGTGTTGTTGAGTACCTCGTGTTGTTTGATGGGGGATGCCTTAATTCCCTCCTTCCAGCGAATTCCATCCCATCAACTTCAAATCATTTATTCTGGGATAGGAGTCTAGAGTCATTTGAGTGCCTTGAGACTTACAGTCATCAATTATAGGTTCTCTCACGATCGACATTTTTGGGAATACATCAATGTCTCCTGATTGATGGATTATTTCAAGTGTTAGACCTCAACACATATATTCACACTTGTTAGATTGCACTCCAGTACCTTGATTCCCATTTTCATTATCGGTGGGTGATCTCGTGTCTCTTAACGGCATACATCAATGACCATTAATCAAACGATGGCCTACTATGTTTGACCTCAACACCTCTATTCACATAGTAGGACATGTACTCATAGCGGTGTGTGTAGAAGACTTTCCAGAATGGTGGCATTCCACATATGCTACCTCCTTGATCTTTCTAGTGTTCATGAGATTTCAGCTCTCGTGACTTGATTCCAATGTATGTCAGATATCTTCAACTATTATGGATATCTTGATCCATTGTATATCTTCATCTTTCATGAAGATCTTGATCCTTTGTATATATTCATCATGGAGATTCTGATCTATTATATATTGTACATGGTGATGACCACACATGTCATATTTTGTATCATGCCTATTCATGGCCATTGTACTCTTATGTATCTGGGACTACCATATGTATTTGCAGTCATATACAGAGATTGATTATTGTACTATACTGATGTATTGTTGGTTCGTCCACCTGGTTCTTCATCACTCCACTTCTGGGATGGATTTATAATATATTTCGGCCATCATGTTACCCCTCTAACCTCACACATTAGGGAGCATTTGTTACAACTGATTTTACCACACATGGTTGATCACACTTTTATGGCCTTCCTTGTCCCTCTGCAAACTCTTTGGACCCCATGGACCAATATTATACCTTTGATGTTTCCAATATCATCCCTAAAAACATCTGTTATTTGTTGTACGTGACTTTTAATCCCTTTCTCGCATATATATGTGGATATTGACCTTAAACCAGTGTACATCAGGATGTGTGCATACGTCCAAATATTTTTGGATTTTTCCTTGATGTGGATCTGAATCACTTGTCTCTTGGCCTTCCATATTCGTCGAGATCACTCGTATTTGACCCTCTATTTCCCCATTAGATTACTATATAAGGAACCCCTTGGATACATTGAAGAAGAGGAATTGAAGACCAAGAGAACTATAGCCCATTGTTTCCATAAATTGCTTGTACTTGAGTTTGCATCCCTTTGTTCCTTGGAGCACTTTTTGTTCTTCCCAAGCTTTCATTTTCTTTTGAGCTTGCTATCAATAGATGGAGGATTGAGGTGGTGGAGGACTCAGTTTCTCCGGTTCACAGACGTGCCGACAGAGGTTGTCACTTATGTAATCTCTGATTTTATTAATAGAAATATATTTTCTTGTCCAATGATGTGCATTTAAATGAATATTGAATCCATGGATGTGTTTAATTGCTTACATATTATTGATTATATATGCTAGATTAGGCCTAACACTATATTTTATAGCATGCTTGCCTTGTTTACTATTGTTGAGAGTGAATTGCTAAATCAAGCAGGATTGGAAAAAGCTCAACGGGGATCTACTTCAACCGTCTGAAATAAGGTATGATTCGAGATCCTTGAGTGTTAGATTTTTTATTTCTCTTGCATATTGGGAAGGGATTGATTTCTACAGTTTCTCTATCTGTTGTGGTACACCCCAATCCATAGGAAGTTTTCTCCGTAACAGTATTATTAATTCAAATTTTTAATTTTTATATGCAAATATCATGGAACCAACAAGAATCAGAAAACAAAGTTAAATCCAAGCATTAAACAAATAAGAAACATGTTATTAAACTTAGTGCAAAACTTAGGACCAGAAAAAGGGCTGAATGGAGTGCCAAAATGCGCACTAAATGCAATAACACATCAAAAATGATGAATTAATATTCTTTTACATTTATAAGTTATAATTGATGAAAACATAGTAAAATATAGACAAATTAAAGATAAATGTATTAGATTTCGGTAAATAGGCCGGGAAATGATTGTAAATAACATCATTATAAAAGACAATTGTGGGTCCCAACAAGAACTAAAAAGAAACAAAATGTAGCAATAAAGGTCACACCATACACTCTAATTAATGGATTCCTATATAAAATGGGATTGGATGAAGTACTTTGTCGATGTTCTTAGAGCATGAAAGAGAAAACATAATGCATGAAGCACACTATGTACTAGCTGGAGGACATTTTCAATTCGACACGACTGCCAAAAATATCCAACAGTCGGGACTATGGTGGCCGACATTACACAAGGATTGTCGAAATTTTGTTAGTAAATGTGATCGTTGTCAATGTTTAGGTCGAGCTTTACCTAGTACTGAGATTCATTTCATATCAGTAAACCCAAGTCTAACATTTGAAATTTGGGCTATCGACTTCATGGACCATTTCCAATCCCAGCAAGAAGGACAAGAGCACGATATATCATAACAGCAGTGGAATATCTTACTAAATGGGCAGAGGCAGAACCTATCGAAACCTGCTCTAGTGAAGTGGTTGCAAATTTCATATATGAAAATATAATTACTATATTTGGTTTTCCATTGACCTTAATCAGTGACCAATGATCACATTTCATTAACAGAACTATTACGGCATGGACAGAACAATTCAAGATCAACCACAGACAAAGTACATCTTATCACCCTCAGTTTAATGGGGCAATAGAAGCATTTAATAAAACCCTAACAAGAGGCCTAACAAAAATTGTAACACTGATAAATATGACTAGGATGAAAAAATTATTGTTTTCCTATGGGCTTATCGAACAACATATAAACGATCCACTGACCAAACACCATTTCGACTAGTCTATGGCCAAGAAGCAGTCGTCCCCCTGTACTTCCAATAATAGACACCGGTAATAACCGACATCTTACATATTAATGTTGAGGAACCAAAGAAGGACCGACTAATGCAAATAGATAAGCTAGAGGAAGATCGACTTATGGCTATACAGCATCAAGAAATTCAAAAACAACAACAAAAAGCATGGCACGACCGAAACATTAAAAACAAGAACTTGTTAGTTGGAAATCTTGCACTAATGTATAAAATTCAGGTGAAAGGAAAACCAAAGAAACTACATACAGAGTGGATGGGACCCTATATCATTGAGGAAATCAATGCCAACAGATCAGTCCGACTAAGAACGTTACAAGGCATAGTATTTTGAAAATTGATAAACGATGCCTAACTAAAGCGGTATCAAAACTGAAAAATATAAATATCTATCTATCTATCTATATATATATATATATATATATATATATATATATAATAAAATGAGAAATGGTTTCATAATTTTTAACAAAATATATAAAAACCAGAAAAACCTAAAAGTAACAAAAAGAATCAAAGAAGACCAAAATGATAGGAAATCGAGAAAGACTTAGCATAATGAAATTCGAGAATAATCGACATTTCCATCATCGACATACCACATACCGACCATACAATAGACATCAATAAGAGGATCAAAAGGTCTAATCAATCCATCATGACTATGGCCAGAAGGAGGGCCAAAACCAAAGCGCATTAAAAGAGCCTTCAATAGAGCATCATTTACCATCAAGTCCACCTTTAATAGCTCCATCGATAAGATTTCCATCCTCTCCACCTATAAATACTACGTCAAACGAATATTTCATACCACTTTACGAAGACCTAGAATGATAGATTTACCAAACTTCTGAGAGAAAATTACCCATGAAGAAAGCCGAGCTAGAAACCGACAAGATGGATACTAAGAAATCTAGAGCCATGACAACCAAATAAAAGGAGTTGGAATCTTCTATAAATCCATTAGTGAAACGATTAGAAAATATCAAAAAGGAAAAATTACAGGAAACTTCATGGGCACGAATATGGGTAGATATCAAAAAATGGTCCTATGAGAAGACAAAAATGATATAGGAAGGGTTGAAAATAAACCATGGCACTATCATGAACTATATGAATGCACCCCTCATGGAACGTTTTGGAGGGACAAAAGAAACTATTTCCAAATTCATCATCATCCGTTACCACAAGGGAAAGTTTTACTTAGACAAACCCGTGGAGATATCTAGTGAAACTATTTACAAACTTACTGGGCTTTCCAACAAAGGTGACCCCATTCCTGTAGGTATAAAATACGGGCTAGTTGAAAGAATAATAGGAATGCCGACAGGAAATAACTCCAAATGGTTAATTATCGGACAAATTCAAGCTTCCACACCCAAAATGGTGGCCAAAATCGTGTCTACATGACTAACTATCACAGGGCGAGGATGCGATTTGAAACTCGACATGTTTGAAGCTATTGAATATATAGCAGAATCAGGGAAAATTTACTGTTGGGCTCAATACGTAGTCGACATGATCAAATCCATTTGTGAAAAATGCTAGGAAACAGGTGCAATAATCATATTTCCATCACTGATAATATGGATAGCCATGTACCATTTGTGTCTAGTTGAACATCCACAATTCCTAGAACCAACCATATTTCATATGTGGCACTTCAAGTCATTTTCAATGGCTAGAACTCCATAGGAATTGGAAGAAGCCAAAGTGTTCTTAGAAAATTGGTTTCAAAATCTAAAAATCCAAACAGCCAAATGGAGGGTGCCTCAAAACTTCTGAAGATGTCTGCCCCCTACAACACATATCCAACTAGAAATCAACCACACTGTAGTCTGGCATTCGCAAGGATCCACAGAAAAAGAGAAACCCCTTGACTATTATCCAGCAGTGGAGGAGATTTTCACATTGTTATCCAGGCATTCTAAAACCAAAATAGCCATACCATCAGGTACAAAAGAGATTAACCAACCTATTGTGGAACCATTGACTGACCAAGAGAAGGAATAAGACTATGAATTTCACCTTCATATTAGTACCTTCACTTCTAAAGACAAACCGAAAGAAGAGAAAAACCCTCTTCAGATTGTAAATGTATCGACTACACAACAAGTCATTGTGCCAACAAAACAGAACACTATTGTATCGACTCAACAGTAGAGGAGGAGGGAGGAGAACAAACATATGAAGAAACTCAATCTGATAGACCTAAGTATGCTATGACAAAGGAGAATCTGAAAAGAATAGCTCAGGAGATATCAACACCAAGAAAAAATAAGAGGAGTCAGGCACAAGGAAAGGGGAAGTGCAAACTCATCATTTCGGAGGAGTCAGAAGATGAAGAATAATTACTTGCTACCACTACTGACATTTTGGAGGATGCCTCACTGAACAAAGTATCTGTCGAAACACAATTCAAATAGTTCATCGAATCAGGAGCGAATCAAGGCAGACCTAAAAAGGTAAGAGTTGCTACACCTCCCGAGATAAGTCCTATTGATTTGACACCAAAATCCTCACAGCCATCTCCAACCAGAATAACACTAGACTCGACTGTCTCTGTATCACCAAAATCCTACAAATATATAATCCCTTGAACCCTTAAAGAAAAAATTTATAAAGATGTTGAACTTCAGCAATTTATAAACAACCTACCACATATATTCTACAATGCCCAACAAATCAACACCATACATAAAATCACAGAGTCAAGCTCTACCCGACGAAGTCTCACCTCACAAACCGACCAAGTTTCTCGACAGCCAAGAGTTGTGGGACTTATCGTATCCTCATTTATCTGAAACCCTGAAAAAACATCCACATTTGTCACAACCCAAATCTCATCATTCATACCATCCATCCCATACCCTCTGGTTAATGAGGTAGACAAGCAAAAACTTGTTCTTGAGGGAAATGATCAAGCAGCATTAGATGAAGAAATAAACAACCTGTCACATACCCCAATTTTGTAAAATTATGTAAATTGTTTTAATTATATTCCTGAGACATTATATTAAATTTAATGCTAAGTAGGAATTGATGACTCAGCAGAGTCAACAGAATTGGAATGTAATTCAGAATATTTTTATTATTAATAAATAAATTGTGGAGACAACAGCATGGGAGAGCTGTTAAAAAGAGGTTACTGGTCAAACTGGTGGATGGAACTAGGTGGAAGGCAAAAGACAAGTGGCAGCATCCTCAAACACTTCCTAAGTTGCAGGTGGCAACTTCCCTACATTTGGGGTCATGATCCCCCAAGAAAGTGGGATCAGAGCAGGTGGCTCATTAAATGACAGTTAACCCAAAAAAGACCTAGGAAATCTTTTAAAAATACTCAATGAAGAGAGATGAGGCTACTCAGATATTTTCCAGAGAGAATTCATTCAGGTGAATGCTATTCAGGAAATTCATTGAGGAAAGAGGGAAAAGAGTAAGGAAGTGTTCTGAGTGAATTGCTGCAGTAATTTGATTTTATTACAGCTTTTAGCTGGGAGAACTTACTGATAAGTTCTGGATTCATACTAAGTTTGAGGACTGGTATCTGACATTGCTACACCTAGTTCCAGCCAGGGAGACCAGAGCAAGCTCGGGGGTCCTGAGAAGTCGTTGTCTGAGCGCTCTCCAGGAGTTGGTAGGGAGGAACAGCCTCCCATTGCTGTTGTTGTCCAAAGCTTAAGCAGGTTCTCTCATTTATCTATTTCTGTTTTAATATATGTGAATGGATGAATGTTATGCTTGTATTATTTGATAGAATAAATTAGCTGGTTAGTGATGTAATTGTTCTAGTTTATCAGTAGTTGAACTATTGATGACAAATAAAGACCTGTTGTGTTTTTCCACATCTGGGCTACCAGACCGTACTCCAACACGGAGGTAGAAATTATAGAAAGATGTATGATGAGATTATAAATTAGACCTTTGCTTCTTTATATATCATCAGAAAGAATGTTTGTTTTACTGTTAGCTAATCATGTTTACAGACAAAACTAGTTTTTGTATAGTAATCGTTTCAGTAGTTTTATTATCAAAGCAGATAGAGGAAGGTTACTTTAATTATTCTACTGTATTGAAAAACATTACTATTTCTTCTTTCTAGTTTAAGAATAATTTAACGGGTTATATCTAAGTACCAGTATTGATTGTAGAAGTAAATAAATGCAGATGTGACTCTATAACCAAGCAAAACTAGTTAGGATTGATGTATTACATTAATTTTATCTTTTACTTTACTTTTCCTGTTCTAGTTAAACCAATTTTCGAACATAATTTAGAATGGTAACCCTATCTTGTATGGGTTTTAAATGTATGCTACTATATATATATAGTTATATAAGATAGATCATAAGAAGTATCATTCGATTTATTTTTTATTTCCATAAGTAATATTCTAGCTTAACAGACAGGTTTAATATTTTCAAAACTCTTTAAGTAACTGCATATCAGTACAGGAAGCAAACAGCATAATGTTATCTTTTATATGCTATAAAATAAACAAAGTTTATACTTATGGAAAGTCTAATACTTCAATAAAGACAAGATCATTGCTTTGTATTAGTAAGTATTATCGTTATAATAACATTATACTTTTATATTATATAACATAGAGATACTAATTCTTTTAAAACTTAAGAATGACAATAATGTTTATATTACAGTCCTGAGTTAAAAATACTCTGTTCTACAGGATAACTTGACAGATCCAAGAAACTCTGTTAAAATAAATTAAAATCAAAATATAAGAACCTATGTAGCTTAAGGGTATAAACCCTAAATGTATATAAATACTTAACAAGATTACATAACAAGTAAATCAAGGTATAACCCAGGTACATAACCCTGACAGCAATTTTTTATAAAAGAATTTATCTTTAGTAAAATAACTCAGTTGCATAATTAAAATTAAAGGTAAATAACAGAACATTAGACTGCTCATACATCGAGCTTAATCAATAGGGTAATAATCATTTATTTATTCACAGATACAAACAGAATTTGTATTTTAGTGCATAATATCAAATTAAGAAACAGTAATGATTCTCAAACTGTAAAATTAGGGTTTAACCCTATAAATTCCAGTTTATGCAAATAAAATAATAATTATAAGATAAGACAATAATTTACTTATGGCTGCTTTATAAATCCACAGTATAAGGCTGTCACAAGCCTGTATTTTACTTATTCTACATAAATCAACATTTTAAAACTGTATGTGGTAAAACAAACCAAAGATACAGAAAAACAGTAAATTATTTATATTATAAATCCTTGGGTGAAAAACCCTAAAGACTCAAGAGTACAGTAAAGAAAACAATAATTCGAGGTCGTAACCTCATCCACAGACGGGCTTACAGCCCGATACTTCTTTTAATATACAGTATTTTAAAAACACAAAAGAAACTAATAATTACAACATCAGCCTAAGCCGTAACACCCTCGCATAGCGCAGGGATTCTACCCACGGTTTCTTTTAACCAGCAGTGTTTACATTCACACCAAGGTCGTAAGGTTTTCAAGCTTCTTAAATCCAACCCCCAGAAGTTCCAATGTATACCATAAGGAGAACAAGCCATGGTGTAACCAGGCTTACCAGTAATTGCAGACTGCTGCCCCAATCTTCTTACCAAAGGCCGCACACTTGGAGTTTGTAAAACCTGTATTCACAAAGATTAAACGCTTTATAAGAATGTTGTAACCTGTTCAAAAACTTAAAACTAAAAACAAAAAGTAAGCAGGGTTTGAAGTTCCGATTTCTTACCTGTTCCAATGAGAGAGCACGACTATGGGCAGCAGCGTTCAACCATTGCGCTAGGAGCCAACCCTACTGCCGGGAGAATAAAGGAAGAATAACTCTCAACCTTGCACAGAGTTCAAAGACAGTAGGTCCAACCATCGAAACCTCGGAGGGAGGCGTTAGCACTGGCGAGGGTTCGGTTCAGTATGGCAGAGAAGAGTATAATGGAGGAACGAAGGACTAAACCTCACTAAGCAACGTGTGGAACAAACCACTATTAGAGGCCAAGCCAGAGATTACATGCAGCAGAGAGGCCACGTAGAGGTGCACAGCACCATCGCATAGCAACCAGCGCCGAGGAAGATGGAAAAAAAAAATGAAAGGTAGGGTTAACAAACAACTCTTTTATCCACGCAATGCATGGCTAGTGGAGTATTGCCACGACAGATGCTAAATTTATCAACGCAGAGTGGGTTTTGTATATAGTCAACCAACATTTCGATGGAGGAATGATTTTCCAAATCATTCGTGATCAAAGTTTATCCAAAGTCGTTGAGCGAGGTTCTTCAACCTACGCTGCATGCAAATGATTGAATTCATTATTCTCCACTCTAATATGTTAATCCTTTGAAATGATAAGTAAATTGCATAAGGACATCATAGCAATTATAAGCTTGTTGGTTAAAAAGTATTCGATTTGGAATCTTAACCTTGTTAATATAGCTTATATACTTTGGAGGGTAGTATAGTATGTTATAGTTTATAAAGAGAAATCTTGGCGCAAAAGCTATTGTAAACCTTCCCCTTATATTATAAAGTGCCTTAAGTTCTTTAGTAAGTAAAAAGAATAATAGCATAAAGACCTTAGATTGTTTTAGTGCAAACTACATAATCTTTGGGTCATATTTTTTGTGTTTCCATTAGCCTTGGAGACCATCCCTTGGTTTGAAGTAATAACTTTTTTTAATAGTATAAAAATCACCTTTGAAACGGATAGTCTTATATTTAATTCCAAGCTCAAAGCTATGATAATTATAATAGAACTATTCATTGATTTCTAGCGTTTATAAGCCAAAAATTTTCCTTTATTTGCTAGCATAGTTTAAAAGTTCTTAAAGGAAGGCATGATGGTAGGAAGCTAGGTTTAACTCCCTTTCTATTTATAATCTTTTAAATGATTTATTTACAAAGATTAAAATAGCATCTGTAGAACAAGTTACTAGAATACAAGGAAGAAGTATTTACCATGTGGAGACGATGTTTTTACTTAAAAAGATATCCTCAATAATAAGTGAGGAGAAAGTTAGGCCAAACCCTTGCAGGAATACAGGAAACCCCTTAACAGTTTTCACTTGACTTGAAATTCTTGATTTCATTTGGATTTCTTATTATAGATTTCATAACTCTGTTTGCTCTACTCTAATTTTAAAGAGTTAATAAGATACTTTTGTATAATTTGCAACTGTAATAGAATAGAGAAGATGACAGATAGATAGGAACATAATTTACTTTTTCTAGAAAGAAACCAGTTTGAATGTACCTTAACAAAATTTGAATGGATTATCTCTTACTTTCTTTCGAGCTTTTTCTCTTACGACGAACTTATAGTAAATATTTTAGAATTACGAAATGCAGTGCCATAACCTCTTACCTGTATATCTGTAAGAAAAATGGAAACCATTGCGTTAGCTCGAAAGTTAAGTAAGCCTAGTTTTGCATGTCAGTTTCACCTTATGGTCGCAAGAGGAACAAAAGTCAGTAAGCTGAAAGATCTGTTCTATAAATAAACATACCAACTGATGAATTCAATAACAAGCTGTTAACACATAACTAATTAATGTTAGTTAAACTGCTTTACGTTAATATATTGCAATTTTAAAAAATTTAAAATTTATGGAAATTTTTGGGTTTTGACATGTGGTATCAGAGCATGGTTCAAACACTAGGCCATGATGTGGCTCAACTAGTTTCCATAGAATAGTAAAAATCATGTACTAACCTGTATTTTTTTTTGTTTTATGTAAAAAGCAGAAAATTTCTTTTTCTGAATCTAACAAGCAGGTATGGAGAAGTTAGGAGAATATGCCGAGAAGGAGTCTCCAAACACTGATACAAGACAGATGTCGAAAGAACCTGTGTTAGAAGAGATAACTGCTCACTCTTCAGAGCTGATACAGACTATAAAGGATTTAAGGACTGAAATGGAATCAGTCAAGAAGGATAACGAAAGGATATTAAAGACTCAGGAGGAGTTAAACCAAATCTTGATAGAAAAATTCCAGACAGAAGGGAGGAGTAAAAGATCTGAATCTGAGGAAGCTAGTCATCAGAAAGGATCTAAAAAGATGAAACTAGCTAAGGATGAAAGCAGCTCATCATCTAAAGGGATCAGGGAACAAAAAAACTACTACACTACTAGTGACAGTAGTGAGGCTGAATTGTATAACAGAAAGAAAAAGTACAGGCCATATGAAGAGATTTCCAGGGAGTTCAAGAAAATAAAGCCCCCAACTTTCAACGGAGACACTGAAAAAGGAGAAGAGGCAGAGTCCTGGTTATCCGGGATGAGAAAATATTTTCAGATATATAACTATTCAAATCAGCTGAAGGCGAGAATGGCCATCTATAATCTTTCTGGAAAGGCAGATATATGGTGGCAAGATCTGAAAAGAGTGAAGGGAATCAAAGAAAAAGAAGTCAATTGGAGTACTTTTAAAAGGTACTTTAAGAAGAAATTTATGTCCGAACAATACTATGAAGAAAGGGAGAAAGAATTTTATGAGTTAAAGTTAGGATCTATGATTATGAAGGACTTAAACAATAAATTCTTAAGTCTGTTAAGGTATGTGTCGTATTTAGTTGATGAGAAACCTAAAGTACAGCGGTTTCTCAGCTGCCTGCCATATCATAGAAAGGACAGAATCGAATATGATAACCCCAAAACTCTGGAAGAAGCCATGCAGAAGGCTAATTTCTATTTTGAACAGAACAAAAAGAAAGAAGGAATAGCCAACTGGAAGGCTAAAAAGAACAGTAATCAGCCTAAGTTCAAGAAAAAAGAGTTTGCACCCCAGAAAAATTTCAGGAATAATAAGAACATAAATCATTCTAATTGTAAGAACTTCCAGGGAAATAGAAATGGTGCTCCTAATAATTCCAATAATTCTAATAACTTCAAGGGCAAGGAAGATTCAAACAATCATGGAAATTTCACTAAGAATTTCAAATAGAAGGAGCCTGTTAAGTGCTGGGAGTGCAATGGCCCGCACTATGCTTCAGTCTGCCCAAATCGGAAGAATCCAAACAGAAATATTCATACTATACAAGATGAAATGACTGTTGGAGATTTTGCAAGGACTATGCCCCAAATCAATGCAGCGTTGGAGAACCGTCAAGCTGATTATCAAACTTCCATGGTGGAAGTAGAATGTATGGTCAACCAAACCCCTGTAACTATTTTAATAGATCCAGGTGCTAGTCTTAGTTACATTTCACCTCAGATAGTAGAAAAGTGTAAAATGACTGTTGAAAAGTTTGATAGCTCCTGGTTAGTTCAATTAGCCACAGGGGCAAAAAGGAAAGCAACCTGTTATGTTAAGGAATGTGCTTTAGTTATGAATGATTTTAAATCTACTGTTAAGTTAAATGTTCTGCCACTTGGCTCGTATGACATACTTATTGGTATGGATTGGTTAGAATAACACAGGGTAGTTTTAAACTGTTTTGATAAAACATTTACGTGTGTAAATAATAACGAATCACCAGTAACAGTTAAGGGTGTTCCTAGGAAAACTATAATTAAGCAGATTTCTGCCTTACAACTCAAAAGAGTAGTCAAGAAAGGGTGCAAATCCTATGCTATAACTATTACAGATGAGGCAAATAAATTTGAAAAAGATAAAATAAAAATAGAGGATATTCCTGTGTTAAACGAATTTACTGATGTTTTTTCGGAGGAAATTCCTGGATTACCTCCTAGGAGGGAACTGGATTTCACAATTGAGCTGGTACCAGGTGTCGTACCTAGCTCGAAAGCTTCGTATTGTATGAATATTTTAGATATTAATGAATTAAAATAATAGTTAAAAGAGTTAATCGATAAGAAGTATATTTGACCCAGTGTGTCCCCTTGGGGAGCACCAGTAATCTTTGTTAAAAAGAAAGACGGAACTATGCGACTATGCATAGATTACCGTCAACTAAATAAAATGACTATTAAAAATAGATATCCGTTGCCCCGCATAGATGATCTATTTGATCAACTGCGTGGAGCTACGGTGTTCTCAAAAATAGACCTGAGATCAGGATATCATCAGGTGAGAATTAAAGATAAGGACATTTTCAAGACAGCCTTTAGAACAAGGTATGGACATTACGAATTTGTCGTAATGCCATTTGGGCTTACTAATGCCCCAGCTGTATTTATGTGTCTGATGAATAATATAATGCATAAATACTTAGATAAATTTGTTGTCGTATTTATCGATGACATCTTAATTTATTCTAAAAATGAAGCGGAACATAAGGAACACTTACGGATAGTCTTACAAGATCTGAGAGAGCAACAGATCTTTGCAAAGGTCAGTAAGTGTGATTTCTTTAAGGATGAAATCCAGTACTTAGGTCACGTAGTGACTAAGGAAGGGATTTCAGTGGATCCTGAAAAGATTCGGGCAATCGAATATTGGCCAATTCCAAAGGACATAACAGATGTTAGGTCCTTCATGGGAATTACCGGTTACTACCGGAGATTCATTGAAGGTTTTTCAAAAATAGCTAATTCAATCACTTCCTTGCAAAAGAAAGGCAAGAAATTTGATTGGAACTTAAAGTGTGAAGAAATTTTTAAGAAATTAAAAACCCTGTTAACAACTGCGCCTATTCTAAGAATAGCAGATCCTAATAAGGATTTTGTGGTATGCACCGATGCTTGTAATGATGGTTTAGGCGGAGTGCTGACTCAGGATGGGCATGTCATTTCCTATGAGTCCAGGAAGTTAAAGATCCACGAAAATAATTATGCCACTTATAATTTAGAACTTGCTGCTGTTATTCATGCCTTAAAGATGTGGTAGCACCACTTAATAGGCAGAAAGTTTACTTTAATGACTGATAATAAAGGTTTGAAATACCTTTTAGATCAACCTAACCTAAATGCAAGGAAAGCAATATGTTTAGCCTTCTTAAGTGAATACGATTTTGAAATTCGGCACATAAAAGGAAAAGAAAATAAGGTGGCTGATGCTTTGAGCAGAAATGCAACGCTGAATTTTACAGCAGCAATCAGTACTTATGCTTCTGATTTAAATGAACAGCTGACTGAAGGGATAAAATTGGATGAAATTTATCAAAAATTACAAGTCACAGCTAAAGAAGAACCTACAGAAAGTTTAGTAAAGGGTTATAGTCTAAATAAAGATGGATTTTTATTATTTAAGGATAGACTGTATGTACCTAATATGCCTAAGGTTAAAATGTTGATTCTGGATGAATTTCATAAAACCCCTTACTCAGGGCATCCAGGCTACCAGAATACTATCACCATGTTAAGAAAAGAATATTTCTGGACTAATATGAAATCTGAAATAGCTGAGTATATAGCTAGATGTTTGGACTATCAACAAGTGAAAACAGAACACCAACATCCAGCTGGTTTATTGCAACCCTTGCCTATTCCTAGTTGGAAGTGGTAGATAATTAGCTTAGATTTCATTACTGGATTACCCAGAAATCAGAATCAGAATGATTCAATTATGGTGGTGGTGGACAAGTTAAGTAAAGCAGCACACTTCATTCCTGTCAAGACTACCTACAAGGCGGCCAATATAGCTGATATATTTCTAAAGCAGATTTTTAGGTTACATGGAGTACCTAAGGTTATTATTTCATACAGGGATCCTAAATTCACAAGGAATTTCTGGAAATCCTTGTTTAAAGGATTAAACACAACACTAAATTTCAGCACCTCTTTCCATCCTCAGACAAACGGACAGACAGAAAGGGTGAATCAGGTGTTGGAAGATCTGTTAAGAATGTATGTTAAGGATCAGCCAGGTAAGTGGGAGGATTACTTGCATTTAGCAGAATTCGCTTACAATAATAACTATCAATCCTCAGCTAAGTTCAGCCCATTTGAAATTCTGTATGGGCGTAAATGTAACACTCCTATCTCCTGGAATAATCCAGTAGATAGATTGGTGTTAGGGCCTGAATTATTGAAGGAAATGGAACAGATTGTGAAACAAGTGTAGGAAAATTTAAAGGTGGCACAAGATCGACAAAAGAGCCAAGCAGATTTGAAAAGAACTCCCAAAGAGTTCCAGGTGAGTGAACACGTGTTCATAAAGGTAAGACCAAAGAAAAGCTCCCTAATACTAGGGAGTTGTGCAAAACTAGCACCACGTTACTGTGGTCCGTTTGAAATTCTATCCAGGATTGGTCAAGTTGCATATTAGTTAGCGTTACCACCTAATTTAAAAGTGCATAATGTTTTCCATATTTCTGTTCTGAAAAAGTATGTTCATGATGCTACTCATGTAATTGATTGGAATGTTGTACAGGTGGAACCAGAAGGAGAAGTTCTGGTGGAGCCAGACTGTATCCTCGGGAGGAGGGAAATTACTCTGTGGAACCGCACAATTGGATAGCTGAAGGTGCAATGGAAGAACCTTAGTCCTAAAGAATCTACCTGGGAACTGGAAAGTAAGATGCGGGAAGCATACCCAAATCTGTTCCAGGAGGTTGCAGAGGATGAAGAATAAGTAACATCGAGGACGATGTTACATTTTAAGGGGGTGTGTATGTCACATACCCCAATTTTGTAAAATTATGTAAATTGTTTTAATTATATTCCTGAGACATTATATTAAATTTAATGCTAAGTAGGAATTGATGACTCAGTAGAGTCAACAAAATTCGAATGTAATTCAGAATATTTTTATTATTAATAAATAAATTGTGGAGACAACAGCATGAGAGAGCTGTTAAAAAGAGGTTATTGGTCAAACTGGTGGATGGAACTAGGTGGAAGGAAAAAGATAAGTGGCAGCATCCTCAAACACTTCTTAAGTTGCAGGTGGCAACTTCCCTACATTTGGGGTCATGATCCCCCAAGAAAGTGGGATCAGAACAGGTGGCTCATTAAATGACAGTTAACCCAAAAAAGACCTAGGCAATCTTTTAAAAATACTCAATGAAGAGAGCTGAGGCTACTCAGATATTTTCCAGAGAGAATTCATTCAGGTGAATGTTATTCAGGAAATTCATTGAGGAAAGAGGGAAAAGAGTAAGGAAGTGTTCTGAGTGAATTACTGCAGTAACTTGATTTTATTACAGCTTTTAGCTGGGAGAACTTACTGATAAGTTCTGGATTCATACTGAGTTTGAGGACTGGTATATGACATTGCTGCACCTAGTTCCAGCCACGGAGACCAGAGCAAGCTCGAGGGTCCTGAGAAGTCGCTGTCTGAGCGCTCTCCAGGAGTTGGTAGGGAGGAACGGCCTCCCATTGGTGTTGTTGTCCAAATCTTAAGCAGGTTCTATCATTTATCTATTTCTGTTTTAATATATGTGAATGGATGAATGTTATGCTTGTATTATTTGACAGAAGAAATTAGCTGGTTAGTGATGTAATTGTTCTAGTTTATCAGTAGTTGAACTATTGATGACAAATAAAGACTTGTTGTGTTTTTCCACATCTGGGCTACCAGACCGTACTCCAGCACAGAGGTAGAAATTATAGAAAGATGTATGATGAGATTATAAATTAGACCTTTGCTTCTTTATATATCATCAGAAATAATGTTTGTTTTACTGTTAGCTAATCATGTTTACAGATAAAACTAGTTTTTGTATAGTAATCGTTTCAGTAGTTTTATTATCAAAGCAGATAGAGGAAGGTTACTTTAATTATTCTACTGTATTGAAAAACATTACTATTTCTTCTTTCTAGTTTAAGAATAATTTAACAGGTTATATCTAAGTACCAGTATTGATTGTAGAAGTAAATAAATGCATATGTGACTCTATAACCAAGCAAAACTAGTTAGGATTGATGTATTACATTAATGTTATCTTTTACTTTACTTTTCCTGTTCTAGTTAAACCAATTTTCTAACATAATTTAGAATGGTAACCCTATCTTGTATGGGTTTTAAATGTATGCTACTATATATATATATATATATATATATATATATATATATATATAGTTATATAAGATAGATCATAAGAAGTATCATTCGATTTTATTTTTTTTCCATAAGTAATATTCTAGCTTAACAGACAGGTTTAATATTTTCAAAACTCTTTAAGTAACTGCATATCAGTACAGGAAGCAAACAGCAAAATGTTATCTTTTATATGCTATAAAATAAACAAAGTTTATACTTATGGAAAGTCTAATACTCCAATAAAGACAAGATCATTGCTTTGTATTAGTAAGTATTATCGTTATAATAACATTATACTTTTATATTATATAACATAGAGATACTAATTCTTTTAAAACTTAAGAATGACAATAATGTTTATATTACAGTCCTGAGTTAAAAATACTCTGTTCTACAGGATAACTTGACAGTTCCAAGAAACACTGTTAAAATAAATTAAAATCAAAATATAAGAACCTATGTAGCTTAAGGGTATAAACCCTAAATGTATATAAATACTTAACAAGATTACATAACAAGTAAATCAAGGTATAACCCAGGTACATAACCCTGACAGCAATTTTTTATAAAAGAATTTATCTTTAGTAAAATAACTCAGTTGCATAATTAAAATTAAAGGTAAATAACAGAACATTAGACTACTCATACATCAAGCTTAATCAATAGGGTAATAATCATTTATTTATTCACAGATACAAAGAGAATTTGTTTTTAGTGCATAATATCAAATTAAGAAACAGTAATGATTCTCAAACTGTAAAATTAGGGTTTAACCCTATAAATTTCAGTTTATGCAAATAAAATAATAATTATAAGACAAGACAATAATTTACTTACGGTTGCTTTATAAATCCACGGTATAACGCTGTCACAAGCCTGTATTTTACTTATTTTACATAAATCAACATTTTAAAATTGTATGTGGTAAAACAAACCAAATATACAGAAAAATAGTAAATTATTTATATTATAAATCCTTGGGTGAAAAACCCTAAATACTCAAGAGTACAGTAAAGAAAACAAGAAGTCTAGGTTGTAACCTCATCCACAGACAGGCTTACAGCCCGATACTTCTTTTAATATACAATATTTTAAAAACACAAAAGAAACTAATAATTACAACATCGGCCTAAGCCATAACACCCTCGCATAGCGCAGGGGTTCTACCCACTGTTTCTTTTAACCAGCAGTGTTTACATTCACACCAAGGCCGTAAGGGTTTCAGGCTTCTTAAAGCCAACCCCCAGAAGTTCCAACGTATACCATAAGCAGAACAAGCCATGGTGTAACCAAGCTTACCAGTAATTGCAGACTGCCGCCCCAATCTTCTTACCAAAGGCCACGCACTTGGAGTTTGTAAAACCTGTATTCACAAAGATTAAACCCTTTATAAGAATGTTGTAACCTGTTCAAAAACTTAAAACTAAAAACAAAAAGTAAGCAGGGTTTGAAGTTCTGATTTCTTACCTGTTCCAATGAGAGAGCACGACTGTGGGCAACAACGTTCAACCATTGCGCAAGGAGCCAACCCTACTGCCGAGAGAATAAAGGAAGAATAACTCTCAACCTTGCACAGAGTTCAAAGACAGTAGGTCCAACCATCAAAACCCCAGAGGGAGGCGTTAGCACTGGCGAGGGTTCGGTTCAGTATGGTAGAGAAGAGTATAATGGAGGAACGAAGGACTGAACCTCACTATGCGACGTGTGGAACAAACCACTATCAGAGGCCAAGCCGAAGATTACATGCAGCAGAGAGGCCACGCAGATGTGCATAGCACCGTCGCATAGCGACCAGCATCGAGGAATATGGGGAAAAAAATGAAAGGTAGGGTTAACAAACAACTCTTTTATCCACGCAGTGCATGGCTGGAGTATTTCCACGACAGCTACTAAATTTATCAACGCAGAGTGGGTTTTGTATATAGTCAACCAACATTTCGATGGAGGAATGATTTTCCAAATCATTCGTGATCAAATTTTATCCAAAGTCGTTGAGCGAGGTTCTTCAACCTACGCTGCATGCAAATGATTGAATTCATTATTCTCCACTCTAATATGTTAATCCTTTGAAATCATAAGTAAATTGCATAAGGACATCATAGCAATTATAAGCTTGTTGGTTAAAAAGTATTCGATTTGGAATCTTAACCTTGTTAATATAGCTTATATACTTTGGAGGGTAGTATAGTATGTTATAGTTTATAAAGAGAAATATTGGCGCAAAAGCTATTGTAAACCTTCCCCTTATATTATAAAGTGCCTTAAGTTCTTTAGTAAGTAAAAAGAATAATAGCATAAAGACCTTAGATTGTTTTAGTGCAAACTACATAATCTTTGGGTCATATTTTTTGTGTTTCCATTAGCCTTGGAGACCATCCCTTGGTTTGAAGTAATAACTTTTTTTAATAGTATAAAAATCACCTTTGAAATGGATAGTCTTATATTTAATTCCAAGCTCAAAGCTATGATAATTATAATAGAACTATTCATTGATTTCTAGCGTTTATAAGCCAAAAAAT
>LPNX011042019.1:106852-141225 GCA_001517045.1 Pseudotsuga menziesii | reverse complement strand
TATTTGCTAGCATAGTTTAAAAGTTCTTAAAGGAAGGCATGATGGTAGGAAGCTAGGTTTAACTCCCTTTCTATTTATAATCTTTTAAATGATTTATTTACAAATATTAAAATAGCATCTGTAGAACAAGTTACTAGAAGACAAGGAAGAAGTATTTACCATGTGGAGACGATGTTTTTACTTAAAAAGATATCCTCAATAATAAGTGAGGAGAAAGTTAGGCCAAACCCTTGCAGGAATACAGGAAACCCCTTAACAGTTTTCACTTGACTTGAAATGCTTGATTTCATTTGGATTTCTTATTATAGATTTCATAACTCTGTTTTCTCTACTCTAATTTTGAAGAGTTAATAAGATACTTTTGTATAATTTGCAACTGTAATAGAATAGAGAAGATGACAGATCGATAGGAACATAATTTACTTTTGCTAGAAAGGAACCAGTTTGAATATACCTTAACAAAAGTTGAATGGACTATCTCTTACTTTATTTCGATCTTTTTCTCTTACGATGAACTTATAGTAAATATTTTAGAATTACGAAATGTAGCACCATAACCTCTTACCTGTATATCTGTAAGAAAAATGGAAACCGTTGCGTTAGCTCGAAAGCTAAGTAAGCCTAGTTTTGCATGTCAGTGTCACCTTATGGTCACGAGAGGAAAAAAAGTCAGTAAGCTGAAAGATCTGTTCTATAACTAAACATACCAACTGATGAATTCAATAACAATCTATTAACACATAACTAATTAATGTTAGTTAAACTGATTTACGTTAATATATTGCAATTTTAAAAAATTTAAAATTTACGGAAATTTTTGGGTTTTGACACAACCTCATGGAATCTGAAGAAACCGACAACCGTGTCGACTTGCAACCGGAAGTCAAAAACCCCATACCAACAAATATCCTTCCGACCACTCCATTAACCCCAGAACATTTTCCATCACCATCACCACCACCAATTCCAGAGTCCGCCCACAATCTAGAACCACCATATTCACCACCATTGGATACACAAATAGCTACAAGCCCCACCCATGAAAATCAACCAGTTAATCGTGCAACAACAGAAGTTCAGTCGACCAGAAATCCACCGACTAAAGAGCACCAAACAGAGAAGCAGCAACTAGAACCAGCACCAACAGGACCAGTAGTGGTCCATCACTCTAAACACAATAGTTAAAACTCAAACATACTTTCAAACCTCTTTAAACCTTTCAAACCTCCAAGGATCATCCAATTATCTTAGGAAGGCCTTAGGCGGCGATGAATAATGATTTTATAGGTTGTAGGGAAGGGATATAAAAATGGGCCTCTCCAGAGGATGGACCACTAAACCTCTCCATAAATTCTTCCATACTTTCTTCTTCATGTTGCTGCATTTTGAAAATTTCATGGTGGGCATATTTAGACCTACAATAATCTTAGTACTTCTTTAGGAAAGCATTTTTCATTTCATCGCATGTCCTTATACTAAACTCTCCTAACCCAATGAACCAGTGAAGTGCATCATCTTTGAGAGGAGCAAGAAATAACTTCAGTTTCTGGGAATCATGAAGATAGTATAACTTGACATAATATGTCAAATTCGAATAGAAAAGTATCAGGATCTTCAGTACTCTTGCCATAAAATATAGGTAATGAAGATAAGGGTCATGTTAATGTTTTGTATTAGATTCAGAATTCGATATCCAAAGGTTGTCTCAATATGCACTTCCTGTTCTACTTTTTCTCTCGGTCTCCCATTGTGAGTGGATTATCGAACAAGGTGAACCTTATCTTTCCCTCCCTAGAGGATGATGATGGTAGATCCCACCGTTCTATTCTAGGCCTAGTTTGGGGAAATGTATTTCCCTTGGTTAGTTCAGGTGGGTTTAGAGTGGACTCTATATAAGAAACTACAGGATCTGATATGTTCCCAAAGAGTGCATTAATTTTACCTACATCCACTCTATTTTCCAGGCTAGGATCCTCTCTTATAGGTGAAATTTTAGTATTTTCATATGCCTCAGGTGCTGCTAACATATCTTTCTGAGGTGATTCAGTTTTTGTTCCTACAGAATTTGATTGGATTGTTTCTTCCATTTGTTTCCCTATAATTTCCTATTTATTTCTTTCTTCTCTTTGATTGCTCGTGTATCTCTCTCCGAGATTTCTTGATGATGGTGGAGTTCTATCTCCAAAAATAGGGGAATTTTGAGAACTAATTTTGGTGTATCTACCTCTACTATCCCTAGGTCTCATCATAAACTTATACTGTGAATGAAAAAATTCTAATTAATAACTACTCTATCTAACAAATCAAATCAAAAATACTTAAATTGCAAATGGATTTGAAATAACCTATTATAATAGATTTCCAGGTTCTTACCGCTCGTCTTATTGTCCCTTCTCTTCCTCCTGCAGAAACTAATCACACTCAACGAAAAACAACCACCGGATTAATGAAAAAACATATTCAAATACTATCTTACCTTTTAACAACTCCCCAGAAATAGTGCCAAAAATATCAGGTAAAATATATCACCCTTAATTGAATTGTCAACCAAGGTTAGTAAACTTTGAGTTGCTACATTGTTTGTGCTAGGCAACATGAACTAGCCTAAGTTCCTATGATAATTTCAGACAAATGATCAATTGAATTCCTATTACTCCCAGCAAAATCACAATCTGTATTATGCTATCTAATCATCTGATCAATAATTACAAAGAAAAGAGTGTATGTCTATAAAGTCTACTCTATAGAAAAGCATTCAATCCTCTACTATGTGACATCAAAGATCAAAGGTAATATTTCAAATCCAAGTTTAACTACTTAATAAAATTACTCTGTTCTATAACCCTAGAAAACAAAACTGCTTCTGCTAGTGAACTGAAATAATCATAACTTTAAAATGACTTAATCTGCCAAAGTAAGCTACCCAATCAACAGAGAGATAAATCTAACTACACTCCTTTCAATCTAATAGAACAATTGTCACAAACTCTTATGAAAGGTCAATGGACTAACTACATGCAATCAACTTCAAACTCTCAAACTCAGAATTAAATCAAGACACACAAATCAACACTAATCCTTTCTATCATCAAAAATTATTTTGGTAATCTTATTTAATTCAAATGGGAATATTTAAATCAAGTAATATCACTCAAATGGAATTCATAACTTCTATCTCATTCAGCAATCCTTTCAACCTATCTAAATTCTCATCTAAACTCGATTTAAGTATAAAAAAAGGAAATCTTCAAATGTTGTAATATCAAACAATATCAAACTTATTTTCTGTCTATAATCTTTTACTACATGGAAACCATTCTTGTAGCATGCCTCGGTTACAAACAAATAACTCAAACCAATTTTGTCTATCCTATTCGCAGATATAATATTTCAAAATGAACTTAACTAATTGTATGAGCAAAAACAGTCTAAAATCCAATGTAAAACCTTATATTAATGCAAACCAAGTGTAAATAATAAGTTACATGAAACTACAACATTTAACCTTCAATTTTTTCAAACCCTTCTTGTTCTATTTCCGTTTCTAGAAACCCTCAATAACAACACACAAATCAGCAATAACTAGATGATGCATTAAAAGGAATTCTTATAGTAATCTATGCAAATGACGATATTCACAAGCAATGTACCAACACCGTATGAAGGTGGGAACCCTCCAAAAGTTGCTCGAGAAATGAATAAAAACTTAAAACAGGATTTAATTATCAGCTGGAAAATGTATCACATAATAGTTTTATCTATGTCTATCCTTTCCTGTTGAAACTGATATCAAGTATTTATAGGTTACAACATATGGTTCGACCACTGAAAGGGTAGACCCTTCAAATAGTCATAACAGCTAAAAGATACCAGGTGCAACAGAGGCCTTTCTTTAAGAAAACATGCTCTAAATTAAGTGGATTCACCCACATATATGGCTACAATCTCCAAACTATTGATAGAAATGTCGCAACTCTTTGATGGATTTAGATAACAATTGTTTCAATTGCTAGTATTCACAGGTATTTCACGACCAAGCCATAAATGTGTCCTAATTTGAGCTTTCCCTGATTTTAAACACTTGTCACTTTGTTGGCTGGTGTTGGATGAGGTATCAGATTGGGTATCGGATCAGGTGCAAGACTAGGTGTCGGATTAAATACCGGATCAAGTACCGTATTGGTGGAAGAAAAATATGCAAGGCAATCAAAGATCTAAACCCCAAGTAATTCATACATTGGATATCATCTTTTAAACTTCTGATTAAAAATGAATAACAATATAAAATAATAATAAAATTATATCTTTTTATGAACTTCATGAAATAGCATTTAAATCCATGTAATTGATGCCTACATAAACGATACACACGAGGAAATTCATTTAAATGACTTAAGTTCTAGATCTGATGTATAGACAAAACATGGAAAATAGGGGTCCATCATCTCCCCCATTCCGAAATTCTTGCATGTCCCTATGCAAGAAAGAAATATTGATATTCAAAATTGATGACACATCCTACTCAAACCGCCGAAGCATTAACCAACACCTGCACCTGTGGAGAAGAAGGAACTAGTTTTGGTTGAGTGCTCTTGAGTTCTTCTAATTGTTTCTCCTTTTTCTTTAGTCGTCTTCTCATACTTCTGTTAGATCCTATCATGTCATCAACTAACTTCTGTAATGAGGTAACCTTATCCTTTAAAACCCCTTTTTCCTTTTTTAGATGTCTAGTAAGGAGAGCATATTCTTGAACTTTTGCAGTACATTAGGTGTTCCTCTTTTGGAAGTAGTTATTCGTGTACAATTTAGAGGGAATAGTGGAAGGAGTTGTAGGATTCAGTGTACCCAAAGGATCGAAAGAAGATTGTGCAGGAAATAAATATGCGTTGAAAGAGTGTAATGGAGATAAAGGGGCTAAGGAAACTTGTTTTGATGGAGTGGTTGAGTATATGTTGTGTCGTAGGATCAATACTATAAGGATGCAAAGTCAAGTGGCACAATTGATTTGTAGAGGACGATTAAGAAGCCAACAGTATAGGAAGCAGATTTGATGGAAGTTAGGAGACAACGAAGACATAGAGAATTATGGAACCACCAAATTAAGGAGTATCAATGCAGACATAATCATGATCAAACATCATTGCTTCAGGAAGGAGCTAGAGATAACAAGGAAACACCAACCATTAGTTTGGAAAGGTCACATTTTTTGGTGATGATAGATCGGACACCATTGATAATTTGAAGGCCAAGATCCAAGATCTTGGGACATGTCTGAGAGGTGAAATGCAAATATTTTTCAAGTTCAGCAAGGATTAGAACTCCACTTGCAACAAATTTATGCACATCGTTCCCAGAGGATAGCAACTCTAGCTCGAAATGTGTTATTCAGTAGTTAAAAGACTATCGTAGTTAAAGATATTATTCAAAATTTTAGTACCATTTCAAGAATGAACAACAGAAGACTAGATTTTCTCAAGACAAGCAATAGGTAAGTGTTAGGGACCTTTTTGGCCCTAGGAAAAGATAGGGAGAATTCATCTAGAATTATACTCGAAAATATGAAGATTACGGTCATATGACACAGGAATTTGCGACGAAGGAAGAGATACAACACAATAAATAGAGGTAGAAGGAAAGATGCGACAAAAGTATTCATGAGCGAAGAATTCTATGACAGAAGGGGAGATACAATGAGATCAACCATGACAGAAGGAAACATGATAGAATAATGTGTGCAGCAGTTGAAAAGGATAGGTCAGGATATCGTGGGTAATAATTCAATTAGGATAGTGCATGCTTTAGGGAATAAAGCATATTTGTATTTTGGGTCGATAGTTAATACTAACAGTTGTAAATGAAATGAACGAGAATAGGAATGGCATCCTGTCGGCTAACAGAATGAAGTCAACTGACTAGGATCTATAAGATTCTATAAAAGGGAGAACCCAAGATGTGTGTGGGTTGTCCAATGGGTTGTGTTAGCACCGTAATTGAGCCCAAGGTTGCGGAAGGCTCTCTCCCAGCTAACAGCAAAACCACTTTCGAAGAGAGAACTAGCATTCTACTCTATCGAGCGGATCTCTCACAAAATGTCAACAGTGCCAAATATATATATACAAGTGAAACTATAAATTGTTTGTAAAATTGGTTGAAACAAAACCCAGAACCATTGGGCGATGGAGTCAAGATATATAACAAAAATAAACAAAGATTATGCCAGCAGTTCCAACACAGGGGCAAGATAGCCACTCAATCACAGTCGATTTATAATTGTCTAGTGGAAAAGAGGAACATGAACAGACCATCAACATAGAGCATTGATAAATGAATTTTGTATTAACTTTAGAAGAAAACTTTGGTGAATATCTAGAACAACAGACGAACCATAGCAAGTATGAATTCTGAACTGTTATACCCTAAGTTTCAGATATGAAAGAAAACACAACAGGAGAGATAAAATGGAAAAACATTCACATAAGAAAGAAAATAACAAACTATAGGTGCGAATGACACATGAATCCCTATATGAAAACGTCGACCTCGGCTCTGCAATTATATTAAAATTCTCTTAAAACACACAGAGCAAAATTACAATGGTTTCAACCCCTTCTGCTTCTTCAAGAGGTAAATTTATAGTATTTTGGACTTCCTAAACCGACATTCGGGAATCAAAATTTGTTACAAACTAGAGAACATCTTATAATAACTTTGGACATGGCCTACACACCACGATTCACATAAGACAAAAAATAAGATGTGGACTACTAGAAAAACAAGCTTAAAGCCCCTCCTGCATATCCCATATGGTGATAGTTGTGCAAAAACTGAAAGAGGTTTTTGTAATTTGCCATGTTCCCAAAAAAACCCATGTCCTATTTTCCTCTGATTCAGCTCCACCTCCTTAGGATCTTATTTGGAGACTGATGACTCAAATAGTAAAACTGTTAATTTATGGAAAAATACCGTGTGAAAATATTTTAAATTATCCCAACTTGTGATACCTGTGTAAAATCGGAAGGATTTTTTTGTATATAGGAATATTATGAAGAAAAACCTCTCTCTGTTTCCTAAAATTCAACTCCATTTGGCAGAAACAATTCTTTGAATGTGATGTATGAAACAGTCCTTTGGAAAACCTAAAACATAGTCTGTAAAAATCACTTTGTTTCTACTAGCCCATAAGACCTAGGTAAAAACTGAGAGATTTTATTGAACATGATCATGTTCTTAAGAGAAACCTCATTCAATTTTGAAAAAATCATTCTGGTTTTCTGGAAATAATTCATTGAAATAACTGACTAAAATAGTCATTTAAAAATCTGGAAATTATCTCTCTGAATATTACTTTGATTCTCTCAATCCACAGCACCTAGGTAAAAACTAAGATATTTTATTGGAGACGAATATGTCATACAGAAAAACCTCTCTCAGTTTCTCAAAATACGTCTCGGTTTGGCAGAAACAATTGACTGAAACTAATGACCCAAAACAACCATTTTTAATAAAAACCCGCCCAACTGCTTGTTGATATTTGATTTGAAATCGGCTTTATCTACCTTAATTACCGAGCGCTTTGTTACAATGGAATTGAATTTGATTTCTAATATACTTCATGAACCATGGATATGTCTACACTTATCTTTCAATTTCAACCATAGCATAAGAATTTCGCAATGTTTTTACACCATTAAACCTGGTCCTTTTTTACTAGCGAAATTTTATTTAGTCATTGATTTAATTTGCAAGGTAATGAAGGCTTGACATGTTTTTAACCTGCATGTATTATAAAATTTTGCGGATTTGAAAATTTAATTTTCCTTGCAACTTCACATCGCGAAATTGACCTGAGCCGTAGATCTCTTCCACCTGCTGGTTTGACCATCCATCCCATCCATTGTTTAACATCATTTCACAATTCTGAAATTTTAATTAGCCCATGCTTGTTCCTGCAACGAAATAAATGTGAACCATTGGATGATTTTGGGCCTTGATCTATGCCATTGATCCATTGTGCTTTTGCATGAATTTTAATAAGAAATTTATTTGAAATAACACTCAGGCATATGAATGGAACAATCTCTGATGGTTGCATCACTTCTGATTTCTGTAACGTTGTAGTTAGAATCTTGAATGTACAGCACTCTAGACGTATTTTCCATGCGTTATCCAACAATTGCCACAATGTGCAGAAAAACTAAAATGGTTCTAACAGGTTGGTATGAGTTAGTCATGGTTGTTTGTTGTCCATCGGTAAAGTTGTAGAGTTGTAGAGAAGAGTGAGTCGGTCCAGCTTGTGTGTTGATTGACAGTAAAGAGAAGGAGAGGAAAATTATAGATACCTGAGACAAGAGAGCATGAGAGGAGAGACAAGTTTGTATAGAGTGTAAAAGAAGATCTAGAACAGAGTCTTCAAGTTGAGTGCACAGACGAAAGGTGCCATATATTTCTCATGCTAGATGAAGAGCGCCTTTGTGGTTTTTCTCGGATGGGTTTCCATGTTAAATGTTTCCTATGTTTATATTTGATGAATGTGTTTATGTCTAATGAATGCATGTTGTGAATGAATGTACGTATATTTTCTTACGAATGAGTCTTTATATGCATATGTTGCACTTTTGTTACTTGGAACCACTAATAAGGAACTATATTAACTGTTATAGTCTATGTCGATGGAAAAATATATTCATATCTTGAATGCAGGCAATAAGAGAAGTAATATAAACACCATCTTCGATTGATAAATATAGTAAGGTGCTAAAGAATAGGAAATCCCCATACAACTGCAGAAACCTAGATCTGGAAGTTGCCCAAAAATGATATCTTGGGTGAGACTGCATCTGTTTCATAGGTGTTGCCAATTGATCCCTGATCTATCGGGTCGATATATTGGGCTTCATTGACGTAAAAACTAGGGATTGAACCTGGTTTGAAGGGTGAAACGCCAACAGGCCTATTGGAGTGAGTTTTTGAACCTTTTTGGGAGTCGCACACCAAAGATGGGCCATGTGACAACTCAACAAATGGACCAAAGCACGCAGCTAAAAGTTATTTAGAAGTAGTTTGACGTTGTGTCCACTTCGTAATGGGATTAACCCATTTTTAACTAGTATAAATGTGTAAGGAATCTATGAGTTTAGGATCTTTTTGAAGAATTTAGAAGAAATTATTGAGTTTTGCTATGACTTTCTATTATGTAATATTGGGTAGTCGAAATTCTATGATGAAAGTCAGATGTGCATTGTGCAAGTACATTCACATTCTATTCCATAAACTAATAATAAAATGAGTTTATTTTGATCCTAGTGATTATGTGTTAATGTGATGAATAATTTATTTGTTGCATACATGGGTGCTCTGTTTTAATGCTATTCTATGGTTGATCTATCTGTTTCTATGCCTCTATTGATCTGTGATGTCAATTGAATGGGTTATATGTTTATTCACACTGAATATATGTTTATTTGAGTGATTTGAATGACCATATCCTTTCAGAACTATGGAAACTCGGTTCCTACAGTTCCCCTTGATAACTCGAGTGAGACTTCATCTGCTTGTAGGTTATGTAGAAAGGATTGGTATTGTGGGTTTTTTTGGTGAATTTATATTGAAACCTACATGTTCCCATTTTTTCTCACAATGAGAAGAACCAAGTTCCGATATAAATTCACCAAAAAAATCCATGATACCGGCCCTTTCGGCATCACCTATAAGCAGATGATGTCTCACCCGAGGTATCAAGGGGAACTGCATGAACCAAGTTGTTGCAGTGCTAAAGGGATATGGCCATTCAAATCACTCAACTAAAGATGTATTTAGTGCACATAAACATATACCCCATCACTTGACATCACAAATTAACATAAGCATAAAAACATATAGCTTAACCAAAATAGCATTAAAACAGAGCATCCATGTGCACAATTGATAAATTATTCAAGACATTAACACATAATCAATAAGCTCAATACAAAATCGTTTTATTAGCAATTTCTAGAGTAACATTATAGCACTTGCGCAATGCCATCAAACCTATGTCATATACTTCTTACTACCCATGATTCCATAATAGCAAGCCACATCCAAACTCAATAACATCTTCTAAAATATTCAAAAAGATCCTAAGCTCATGGATTCTTTACATAGTTATATTAATTCCAAAATGGGTCGATCATGTTCCAAAGTAGAAACAGCGTCCAACTAATTCTAACTAACTTTCATCTTTTTTGTGCTTTGGTCCATTTGTTGAGTTGTCACATGGTCCATCTCTCGTGCACGACTCCCAAAATAGGTCCAAAAACCCGCTCCAACACTTCGCATATTTTCTTGAATGATGAGCTAGGAGGTTCGATATTAGTGTATCATTTATTACTCGTGGAATCCTTCTCTATGAACATGATTTCATGTTTATTATATACCAGGTCATAATGGTTTATTATGGTTTGTAAACTCAGTAAAGATAAAAATTGGACGATAAGAGTAAGCATTGAGCAAATGTTTTAGGAATAATTCAATTGTGGGATGTTGTAGGTTGTTGGATGATAAATTGATAATTTGTGTTACCATTCAAAAACGTTAAAGCTACATGTCAAATAAATTCGTGAAAATAATATGTTTCAAGGATGAAAGATTCTAATAATGTTGCAAAGTGTTTGAAAAAATAATCAAACCAAATATGTAGGTGTAGTGGTGGATCATATGAATGCTTATTTCAAATAGATAAATAAATAAATAAAAATAAAAATAAATTGTGTTATATTATCCAATGGTACTTCATTCCATGTGTTTTGTTAATAATTAAGGTGGGACCTTACATATGATATCAGAGGTAGGTACAACATTACGGCTTATTGGAATCACATGTTGGCTACTAGTTTGATATTTTGTTTTCATGTTGAGTTGATATGCATGTAAAATTAATCATATTTGGAGTCGCACACTTCAAGGCACAAGTGTACTTCTACATGGTTGGATGGAATAGTCAGTTGTCCATACTAGTTGTCAAGGAGAACGAGATGGAAAATGAGAACAATGTTGGTTGGATTCTTTATTCTCAAGTATAATTTGATTATTTTCTTTATAATTTCATTGACATGTAATATGAGTTAAAATTTATTGTTAGTTCATGAAGTGTTATCATGGAATCTTCTTAATAATGATTTTTGCTAGTAAAATTGTATGTATGGGTAAAGTTGACTCAGTGAATGTCTATGTGATTCCTCATGAAGTTATGCTTACAATAATAGCTTGGCAATCAAATATGGTTAAAGTAAATTACTTAATTTAAATACGATGTATTGATGTATTTGTAACTTCGGAATGTATTCACTTGTATATTTTATATTGTATTTTATTGTACCCGGACGGAGATGTTTGTTCCTCCGATCGGAAGAGTCATTAATATAATAAATTCATGTAAATTTATTGAGTTTAACCCTCCATTGTAAGTCAGGGCAATAGTCCCACGGTTGATTTGAGGTTAACCCTCCGTTGTAAGTCGGGGCAATAGTCCACACAGTTGAGGGGTTTTAGGGTTATTAGACTATCCTAGTTAGGTCGGCCCTATAAGAGTAAAATTCAAGTGGAAAACAAGTATAAATAGAGAGTGATACTCTCTATTTGCAACACACACACACTCAATTGTAGCGCATGAGTGAGAGAAGAGGAGCTCACACAAGTGAGAGAGAGAATAGTTGTCAGAGATCATCTTTGTGTTTTTGGGGTTTTACTTTTGCTATTGGTTCTCATTCTATCTCTGAGGAATTTGCATGGTTTTCTCCTTTAATTTTTCCCCAATGAAAACTCTTTGTGTCTCTTGTTGCTTGTGATTATTGGTGTGCTTGTTATTCTCTCAGATAAGATCCTAGATCATATTGATTAAATGATAAAAATCTAACATGGTATCAGAGCCTCTCTCAAAGAAGACACTGTGCAGCTGGAGAATATAGGGATTCTTATTTTTTGTGTCTCTATCCACATATCATAAGAAAAAGGAGGCTATTTTGACTCTCCTTTGAAGGGCGCATCTCTCTGTCGAAGCAGAATTTCACTCCAGGCATTTTCAGTTTTTGACCTGTCACTTCTACGGGAAATTAGGGATTTTCACAGAAGAGGAATTTTTGAGTGATCCTAGCATAGGATTTCTGTCCTCCTCATAATATAAATTTAGAGACCAAGATCTAAATTTTTGGTTGGGTAAAACTCCAGGAAAGTCAAACCCTAATTTGACCCTAGACCAGAAAACCCTAAAATACTAAAACTAGTAGTTTTGGTACATTCACTATATCTCGATATTGGAGATGGATCAAGAGCCGAAACTTTTACAAGTTGAATATAAATTCGTGATGTATTCTGTGTAAATTTTTAAACCTCATATTCGCTATATTCTAGGAGATATGATTCCTCCAAATCAGGGTTCCATCCTCTCCCTGGATTCATCCCTAAACAGGACACATAGGGAAAATTTATATATCTCGGGCTACAAAGGTCCAAATAAAAGTTCACAAGATTTTCCAGATAGGGCATAGAATTTAATTTCTTTGGTAAGACTTTCAGAACCTGAAGATGAAAAAGTGACACATGGCAGTCTATACAAGTTCGATATGTTGAACAGTCCTAAAATGAGTCACCTTGGGAAAAATCTCATAAGTCCCAATTGGTGAAACCAATTCTTCTCAAACCTGCTTTGTTGGAAATAAGACAGATGAGGCTACCTTGGTGTGAATATTCATGCATAGAGGAGGATTACTTGTGGACATATTGCAGAAACAATATCAGGCAATTCTGCAGAAGAAATTGAAGAAAACTAGGGCATCAAATATTTTGCAGTTCTAATCACAGTTTTGGGAAAATGAGTATTATGCTAAGCTCACCTTGAGGAGGCACATATTTATATCCAATCAGATCTGAAAGATTCCAATTTTTTAAAATTAGGGTTTCTCTAACAAACCCTAGATTAGCCATATCCAGAAACAGGACAGACACCTCAAATCGGTAAGATCTAATCTTTTGTTATTTACATTTGAGGTTCTCATTTAAAAATGACCTATCACACCAGATTGATGACCAGCTTGGTGAACCTGGAAACTTCCAAGTATGGAAGTATAAGACCTCTATGATCCTTGAATAAGTTGACTTAGATCATTCCTTCAGTAAGAAAGGTCTAGGAGCCAGAGGGAGATGAGGCTAAGGATAGAGCCAAGAAAATCATTGCATATTCTATTAAAGATCATCTCATCCCTCATTTTTCATCCTTGAAGAAACCAAAAGGAAGTGTTCGTTGCTATGAAGAATCAATCGAAGAAGAACAAGATATTTTTATAACCACCTTGAATGGCCTCCCAGGATCATGGGATTCATTGATTTGAGGAATGTGTGCTAGAAGGAAGTGATTGTCTTCAACAGACTCTAGGAAGAGTGCACACAAGAAGAAGCTTGACTCATAATAAGAGAATAGAAGATGGGAGCAACTAAATATCAAGCTCTCATGATTCAAAGAAGATCCCTCAAGCAATGAGGAATATGAAGGACTCAATTCTTGAAGAACCTCTTATCCATCTTAGCATTTGGATAAGAAATGATGATGTCATGAATAAAGAAGATGATAAAGCTGAAGGCGCAAGAAGGAGTATACCCATGAAACAAATTAAGATAAGTATTTGAATTTTCTCTTCCTATATATCTAGTTGTTTATATGACATTGTTTAGTTGTAGAATGTTTGCATTATTGACAATATACTACTAATATGCATGTGATGGGTAAGTAACTCATAGTGCTATACAACTCTCCATTTCTACTTATCTAGAATGAAACCTCTTTACTGACATATTGGATTAGTGCATAATCCCAATGATGTCATGGTAGAGATGGAAGGCATCTATAAAGTTTCTGTGAGATATGGATGAATGTTGTATTGGATAAAAAAGTTGCATGATTATATCTTTATGCATAAGAATTTTTCATTATGAAATGTTTCTAATCATACAACTAATGCATTTGACTTGTAGGAAATATCGTGTACAATCAAAGAAGGATGAGACTTTTTCTGAAGAACAAGTGACGACAATTCGAGAAATAATCCAAGATGAAGAATAATATGACGATGCTTCCAAAGAAAGAAAGAGGTCTTCGACACAATGCAATTATGTGACATTGTTGAGTCACATTATTGATGTAGAACCTTTCAGCTATGAAGAAATAGCCAAGAAGAAAGGGAAGGAGTGCACCAGTTCAAGAAGAGTGATGTCTAGGATGCGGTATCGAGACCTGAAGGGAAGTCCATAGTATATTCCATATGGATCTACAAGATCCAACATGTAGTATATGGTAACATTGTGGGATACAAGGAAAGATTCGTAGCATGAGGCTTCTCACAGAAAGAAGGCATAGACTACGAAGATACATTTGCAGCCATTGGGAGTTGAGACACATGATAAGAAGACTCATGTGTGCAAATTAAAGAATGCCTTGTATGAGCTCAGAAGGCACCCATGGGATAACACATACATGAGGAGCTTGAATATCACCTAGAGTAATGAAGATATTAACCTTTTCTACAAGGTTGAATATGGAAGTCTATAGAGGATGACAAGCTCACAGATGGGTGCGAGAAGAACTTTTGAAAAGGTTCAAGATAGAGGATCTTGGTATCCAGTGACCCTAGATGGATACATAGAATATTAGTAGCAGAGGAAGCTACTTGTCACTCCAGTATAGAATGTTTCAATACATTGAGTATGAAAGGTAGAGGGAGAATGATGCTCCACTTCAGAGGGAGTGACTACAAAAGATACTAAGGTTCGACATGGTATGACAGGATTGACAACTTACTGATGGCTCTAGGCTTTACTGAGAGTAAAGAGGATTCCAACCTTTACTTCAAGGTTGAGGGTGGAATACCATTGATGCTCCTATTATATGTTGATGACTTGTTACTAACAGAAAAAGTGGAACTCGTTAAAGTTTCAAGAAGGAGGCTTGCTTCCGAGTTCGAGATGAAAGACTTGGGTATAATGCATTACTTTCTAGACATGGGGTTGTGGCAGAGTGTGGATGAAATATACCTTGGATAAGGGAAGTATGCAGTGGAGATCCTGAAGAGGCTCGGAGTGATGGACTGCAAGGTCATGACCACACCTATGGAATCGAACTTGAAGTTATTGAGTGATGTTTCATCAGAGTCAGTTAATGCCACAATGTATTATCAGATGATTGGGTCATTGATGTACCTAGTGAATACAAGACAAGATATTTGATTTGTTGTGAACACATTGAGCTAGTTCTTGACAGATCCGAGACATGTTCACCTGACGGTTGGAAAGCATGTAGTGAGGTACCTAAAAGGTATAGTTGATTATGGGCTCAGGTATGAGGCGAATGAGAAGATTAACCTAGAGGGTTATGTGGATTCAGATTGGGCAAGCAGTTCCATTGATAGGAAGATAAATTTGAGGTATTTCTTCAGTATGGGATCAGGTGTGATCTCTTGGTTTAGCAGGAAGCGGTCTTACGGGGCAATTAGTACAGCCGAAAAAGAAGAGGAGCAGTGAATATCTAGTTTGTGATCCAAATAGAGATCTCTCGAAAGAGGGAGTTATAGCATAGCCGATGAGACAGGTTATCTGAGCATAAGATTCTGGTGAAGCTGGTAGGTTGCTCATACGTAAATGGTCCTATAGGTTGTCCTCAGATGTAATCAGTCCTAGCGAAGCTCGCAGGTTATCCTTGGACATAATCAACCCTGATGTGATTCTATGCTATAAATGGATAGAGTGAAGCTTGAGTACTTCAAGGAGAAGCTTGGTGTTCTCTAGATTGAGGTTCCTTCCAAGGAGAAGTGATGAGTACGAGGGCCTTTCTGACATGGTGGCAGGATTGATTCCTCCCATGGTAAGATGTAAGTGTTGTGCCTTTCTGACATGGTGGTAGGATTGGTTCCTCCCATTATTAGATGTAAGTGTTGTTCCTTTCTGACATGGTGGCAGGATTGGTTCCTCCCATTGTCATATGTAATTTATGTGTCTTTCTGACATGGTGACAGGATTGGTTCCTCCCATGGTCAGATGTAAGTGATGTTTCTTTCTGACATGGTGGAAGGATTGGTTCCTCCAATGGTCATATGTAAGTGTTGTTCCTTTCTAACATGGTGGAAATATTGGTTCCTCCCATGGATAGATGTAAGTGATGTTCATTTTTGACATGGTCGCAGGATTGGTTCCTCCCATGGTCAGATGTAATTTATGTTCCTTTCTGACATGGTGGTAAGATTGGTTCCTCCCATGGTCAGATGTAAGTGTTGTGCCTCTTTGACATGGTGGCAGGATTGGTTCCTCCCATGTTCAGATGTAAGTGCTTTTTTGTTCTGACATGGTGGCAGGATTGGTTCCTCCCATGGTCAAATGTAAGTGTTGTGCCTTTCTGACATGGTGGCAAGATTGGTTCCTTCCATGGTCAAATGTAAGTGTTGTGCCTTTCTGACATGGTGGCAGGATTGGTTCCTCCCATGGTCAAATATAAGTGTTGTTCATTTCTGACATGGTGGCAGGATTGGTTCCTCCCATGGTTATATATAAGTGTTGAATATATGAAGAGCTATGTGGAGGCTAGGCCTACATCTAGTAAGGATGGCTCTGTAGAACTTCCTATGACGAGTAGAATTGAGAGATAGAACCATTTGATCGATATAGTGGGAGCGGTGATGAAGATGATGATTCAGTGATGATGATGATCTAGATTTGATGATGATCCAGTGATGAAGACTTGTGTTGATGAACTGTGTCAAGAGAATACCTTCCTATTTAAGAGGGAGTGTTGATGTATTTCTAACTTCGGAATGTATTCACTTGTATATTTTATATTGTATTTTATTGTACCCCAACAGATATGTTTGTACCTTCGATCAGGAGATCCATTAATATAATAAAATCATGTAAAGTCATTTAGGTTAACCCTATGTTGTAAGTCGGGGAAATAGTCCCCACAGTTGAGTTGAGGTTAAACCTCCATTGTAAGTCAGGGAAATAGTCCCCAGAGTTGAGGGGTATTAGGGTTATTAGACTCTCCTAGTGAGATCAGCCATGTAAGAGTAAAATTTAAGTGGAAAACAAGTATAAATAGAGAGTGAGACTCTCTATTTGCAACACACACATGCTCAACTATAGTGCACGAGTGAGAGAAGAGAAGCTCACACAAGTGAGAGAGAGAACAGTTGTCAGAGATCATCTTTGTGTTTTTTTGGTTTTACTTTTGCTATTGGTGCTCATTATATCTCTGAGGAAGTTGCGGAGTTTTCTCCTTTATGATTTCCCCGAGGAAAACTCTTTGTGTCTCTTATATCTTGTGATTATTGCTGTGCATGTTATTCTCTCAGATAAGATCCTAGATCATATTGATTAAATGATGAAAATCTAACACAATGTGGATAGTTTCATTTGTGTATCTATAAATATGGAAATGCACAAAGGGAATTCGAATTGTTCAATGGGAGAAAGAGAATTTGAGGTGGTTTTTAGGAATTTCGTCCTCAAAATCTCAACCCATTTTTATTTTTGAAAAAATTATATTATTGAGGTTTTTTATGGTGAGTTTTCTTTATCAACATTCAATCAATATGTTAACAAATTTGAGTGACTAATGTAGTCAATAATGAAGTTAATTTTGAAATTTCATGCATTTCTAGACTAGAATTATTAGGTTATTATGATAGTTACATCAGGTAGAAGCAAATTATGGTTAGCTCCCTCTCATGGAGAAATTGAATGAAAAAAATCATTATCATTCATTTGTAAAATATTAGCCTATGGTCTAAGAGAAATCAATATGTGAATGGTAAATTTATTTTTATACTATAGATATTGGGTAATTGTTTTCAAAATATGTGTTGATTTTACACCAATAGCTAAATATGAGTGTGGAAATTGATTACTAGATTCATTGTAGATGCATTCTCCTTGGTCAAGTAAAAAATGGGTGCTTCTATGAATAGAGAATTCTTTTTTTTTCATTCTTGTTTGGAAGTTAAATTCCTTGCTTCAAATTTCTAAGTTTTATTTTTTATGTATGAAAAGTGTTTGATAAAACCTCTCAACCTATGTGTTAAAGAATGGGAATCTATGGTGTCCATTCAAAGGGAGGTGGTTTCCTTGTGGGGCACTAATCTCGCTCCCTTATCATTTACTTGTTCACTTAAATTTCACTTATGTGTTTATTCAAATCAATTTTCCAAAGAACCCAACCCATAAATGAGCATAGGCATATATGTGGCTATTTCAAGTGCTTAATTTGAATATATAAATGCATGATTGAATGTGAATCTTAATTGTTTCTCCAATATTAGTTTGGGTGGCTTGACTTCATTGTAATGTGAAGTTATGTTGTGTGTTTCCTTGTTTTGATAAACTAGAGAGTATTATCCTTTTTTGTATGTGAGTTATGAAAGTAAATTTTTAGATAAGTAATTAATGAAGAATATATGCTAATGAATATCATGGGCATAGTTATGATGTGTAATATGGTTTGGTATACACTTAAGGATCAAGTGGAGTGAATATTCATTGTATGAATTTGATTAAGAGTTGGATTCTCTACTGATCTTGTTATACAACCAAGTCCCATAAATAGCATGAAAAGAGAAGAAATAGAAAAGAAGAGAGTAATCCATGCCTTAACAATGAAGAACAGAGATAATTAGCAATCCTATTTGATGGAGGAACCTCCTTACAAAATGTACTGAGTACACCAAACAAGATACCATGATGACTAAAATGAGAATATATCCTTCCTATATATAGGAGACAAAGGCGTACAATAACAACTAATAAACCCACTAATAGACCCAAGCCGACATAAATAATATGTAATGTGCTACACTATATGGGGTGAAGTTCCATCATTAAGGGATTGGCATGCCCCTCCCCTTCAAAAAGTGGTGTCCTCAATGATAAAGTAGTTTGGGTTGTTGTTGTATAAAGTACTCATCTTCCCATCTTGAATCTTCCATGGGTAAGTTCTTCCATTTAATGAGATACTCTGTTTCACATGCCCCAATTTGCAAAACAATTTTATGTTTTTGAGGAACATTATGTTATATTTTATGTTAAAGTTTGTAATTAATGACCAAGTGAGGTCAAGGATAATTTAATGTATTGCAGAATATTTTATTAATAAATAAATGAAAGATGATACAATAGCTTAGGGAAGCTATTAAATGAGTGTTTATTGGTCACTTGGTAGAGGAGGCTGTGTTGAGAGCAGATTGACATGTGGAAGCATCCTCAAACTACTTCTAGCTATTGCAGGTGGAAAATTCCCTATTTTTGTGGTCATGATTCCCCAAGAAAGTGGAACAGGAGCAGGTGGCTCATTAAGTAAAAACTGACTCAAACGACCTAGGATGCTAATAAAACTTCCCATTGAAGACAGTTGAGGCTGATCATTCTTGATTTGTGATCATTCTGAGTGAATGAAGTGCACATGTGAATTCGATGGAGGGGACTAGATGAAGTAAGTTTGAGGGGATAAGTGTTGAAGACCTGAAATAGTGCAACTATTCTAAGCTGAGATCATACTACTGTAAGCAGAACTGATTCACTATTGAACACTCAGTGGAGTTGTAGAGGATTTCAAGACTACATCTCTCACCCAGTACTTCTACCAGGAGGACCAGGAGACAAGCTTGGGGCTCCTAAGAATTGCAGTCTAGCTCTTCTCCAGGAGTTGGCTGGGAGGAACAGCTTCCTTAAGCTGTTGTCACCTCATCTACACTTCCAGGCTTTGCTTAGTTCAGTTATTTAAATTATTCACTGTATCTAGAAAGTTTAAGAGTTTTTCATTAATATAGTATATTTTTTGTTTTATTTTTGTTAGGGATAAATAGGATAATTATATATGCTGTGAAAATTAGTAACTAGATAGATTAGGGTAAATTAGGAAAGAAATTTCTGAGTTAATTGATAGATAGGAAAAATTACCTAAACTGTATTTTTCCACACCTTTTCCAAGGCAGTACTCTAGTACAGTAGGTTTATATGTTTTCAAATAAGTAGATTCAATAAAATATGAATGCAGATGCAAATGGTTTCTACAGGACTTTGTGTAAATTACTTATAGAACTTCAGTTTTATTTGTGTTATTTACTTAAAGTATTTAAATAAACTAAATAAAGATAGAAGAACAAGTTTTAAGTAATACACACTAGTATATGTAATATTTTATACAGTAAAACTAGCAAAGTTACATATTCTAAACCTAGTATGTAATCCTAAATAGATAATATAGGAACAGTAAATTATCTAAACTAGGTTTAACTTAGTAAAATAGTAAATTAGGTTAAATAATTACCCAATTAGCTTACTTATGTGAAAATGCAAACTAGGGTTACTAAAACAACATTACTAGCTCTGTAACTTTAAAGAATATTTAAGATTTATAAAAGAACCGTTCTTTTATACCAAATAAAATCATAAATTATAATTATAAAAAATCTAATAGTAAAATCCAAAAAGTACAAAAGATAAGTAATTTTGTTCAATATTATCATTTCTCTGTTCTATCTTCTGAATTCATTTCTGAATTAATAATAATGCTTTTATCAAAGAATTTCATTTCCAATTTCCCTCAAATCATAATTCATCCAGAAGAAAACAAATTTAACTAATAATCAACTTAACCTAATTCCTCAAAGGTATTTAATAATAAACACAACTAGCATAAAAAAAATAATATACAAATTTTAACTAAACAGAGATACTATTAATTCGGCTTTAAGCTGTAATATTTCTTATAAATATTAAAAAAGAAACTGAACAAACTAAGTCTTGGCTCACAGCCTTTACATTATCAGTCAAAGCTTAAAAGCTTGCATAAAATTATCTATACGTAAACAGAGTTCACAAAAAAGAAAAACAACCATCCGTTTCGGCTACAAAAGCCCGTTTCCAAAAACGAGAAGTGTTGTAAGAAAAACCAATAAGTTTTTCTTTAAAAACCCTAAACAAATCTGCATCTAATGACCCAATGGCCTGATAGTAAGAGTCTGGATTAAAGCCAGTTCCAAACAATACTTTTATAAGTTAATCATGGCTGAAAAGGCTCGAAAAAACTAATTCTTTAAGTCTCGGTTGAGAGAGCCCAATTCATCCATTACAAAACAACCACTATGGATTTTTAAATAAAAATAAAAACAAAAGAACAAACAGTGTATCTAAAAACTACGGCCGAACCAGAACCATCTTTCATGCAGCAGAAATATCTTAAAAACACCATACAACTCTTGCAGGAGCACCTTAGGTGAAACTGAGGCTTGTCGATTTGAATGGCTTCATGAAAGCTCTGTTGATGAAGTTCAACGAAAATTCAAGCCACCATTGAGGATCCTGCACAAAATCAAAAGAAAACAAATGTTAATACATAATCCTACAAATTAAAAATTTATACTTATGCAGAACAGTAAAACCAATTTTAGTTCTTACCAAAAGGAATGGTGCAACTGTTAGAAGTTGCAGTCTCACCCTAGCCTCCCTCGTGAGTTTCACAAGCTAAAATGGAGCCTTGCTGACATAAAAATGTAGTGTGCAGTATTCAGAGGTGAAGTCTCACACTGCGGCAAGGTAAGGACCAAACCCTCGTTGAGGAAATGAACATTAAACAAGAATCTAGCACATTTCACTCAATGACTCCCTTCACACTGGTAATGGTCAAATGCTCACAAAGTACCAAAACTCACTCAGAAAAACAATGGTGAAGATAGCCCAACCCTCAACACACTTCTTTGACTGTCAAAACCACCTCACAATAGCAGTAAGCTTCTTACTCACTCCTTCTACACCAGCTCGTTATGCCTCACGAAGGCCTGCATGCAAATGAGTGGAGGTTTGATAACAAGCCTGGCATCCAAGATCTCATAGCTCGACCACTCCATTGTAGAGACAAACAGAATGTGAATTTAGGGTTAAGACAGGCCTTTTACATTGCCTCCAAGTCTACTAACCCTAAGCTTTGACCACCAACCATGTGTCCTCCGAAATTATTTGCAATTATGGGTTTATAAGCTATAGTTTTGAAAGTCTCGTTTCTTTTTAACCTGCACAATCATTTGTTCACAAGTCAAAATCCTTATAATATCATTGCATAAGTATTATTATCCTCTTGGATTTCTTGTTTCACTAATCAAAGTCTTTGTGTTAAAGAGATGTTTAATTACACTAGGGTTATATGCATAACTTTAAATTATCTATGTTCTCCTTAGTATCTGTTGCCACCTTACACACACATGGCTCACGTGGCAGAAATATTCAAGCCACTCGGTGTGTCCTTGGGGGCAAGTCTCGAGTCAAGGCTGTCACCTTGTTCTTGACTCCTCCGTTTAGGCTTAACTGCTAACGAAGCCAAGGGGGGTAGACCCTATTAAGTTACTAAGGATAATTACTTAGTATAGTGATGTTAAACTGAATGAGTTACTTAGGAGTTTGAAATTTAACTATAGACAATCAAAGATGACAAGATGCAAGAATGAACACACGAAAGCACAATGTTGAGACACAATATATATATATAAAGCAAGAAAATAACCAGTGCCTTAGAATGGAGTCAAAAAATAAGATCAATGTACTTGCATGTGCTTGGAGTGAATGTTTTGTGATTTCCTCTTGGTACGTTTTAAGTTAAATTTGAGGTGTGAGTTGATTAAAATTAGGCGAAGGAGTGGACTCTAGATATACCCAAGAGTACTTGGAGTATGTCCAAAACTAAACCATCACGGCTACCCGCAAGGAATATGTGGGCTGAATGGAGTCTCTGAGGCTATTGTTCATAATGCACCTGCAGGTGTAACATAGATTGGCACCTTGAGGTCACTTTTCAGGAGTTCTCGCTTCCTTTGGGTATTTTTCCACCGTAATGGTTTGATCTAGGTGTTGGATTTTCACCTGATGGTTTGTCAATTTGGGAGAGTGAATCCTAATTATTCTAGTCACTCAAGTGCTTATGATGCAGCTTGACTGATCGGACGAACCACAGCCAAGTACAGAGCATACACACCGGAGTCTTGTCAATTTTAGTAAATTTTAAGATGGGTGTTCTTGTTAAAAAGAAAACCCTCCAGGAACCTCTTTCGATCCAAGTGGATCTCAATCGGGGAATTAAAGAGGGGTTAATTTTATTATAGCTGATAAAACAATTGATGAAAAGGAAAACAAAGTTACACAATGTCGGTTTTCTAATTAGTCCTACCACGCATCTCTTTCCCCTTTCGGGTCAATCGGGAAGTCGTGGGGTAAGTATTAAGATTACTTTGGAACCTCAGATATGGAATATGTAAATGATTTAAACCAAAGTATAATACCCTGCAGATTATAACTATGCTAGATTTCAAAAAGAGGAATGAAAAACAAAACAAAAAAGACACGGACGCAAGTCCCCCCAGGGGGGGTGGTGAATAGGCTCGAAAGAGCCTATTCGAAAGGAAATTTTATTTTTATTAGCAGCGATTTAAAATATCAGCAAATTGAAATTGATGCACTTTGGTCCTTGTTATCTGGGATCCAAAGGCTTACAACAAGCGTGTAACAAGCTAGAATTAAAACACAGCGGTGGGGGAAGCTTTCGGGAAGCTCTGGTTCGTCCAAGAGTCGGAAATTGGGCAAAGTGTCATTCTCCTTTTTGTTAGACCTGCTAAAAAACAGCGAGAAATTAAAATCAAATGTGCCCAAACATACTTTAAAAGTGTTTTGGGTCACCACACTAGTTACTGAAAAAAAACTAAGTAAAAATTTGTTAAGTTGGGGTAATCTAGTTTTGCAAAAAAAGGAACCAAGGAAAGCAAGCTTTCCTTGGGATATTGCCTTGCTGTTTGGGTAGCCAATGAGATGTGCACTTTTATTGCAGAATATGAAACTTTAAAGTACAGCAAAGGAAACTACCTTAAAAGCAAGCTACTAATTTTCTTTAAAATGCTTGCAAAAAAGAGGATAATTTCAGCTAGATCTCTTAAAATATGATTTTATATGCAAAACGGAACTGAGATCTAAACTTAAGAAAGGATATTACTAACTATATCTATATGTAATTTTCTTTGTGAGATAGATCTAAGCAATAAGATTCTTTAAAAGTAACCAATTTGAAGAGAAATTAAGATTTTGAAGGAGGAAGAGAGAGAAAGAGTGTTGGAAGCCTGGGAATGTTGGGCTTTGGAGTCTGATTTGGTGGAACACTGAGGGACTATGTCATTCAGAAGATCTTGAAGATGAGGAATATGCAAACCATCTCAACCTCTTCTACAAGGGATATCACCTACAACATAGAAATCCTTGCAAAAACAGATGGTTAAAACATAGGTGTTGTTGGAAGAGATAATTGGAAAGCATGCAATTAAACTTAAAATACATACAACTCCAATAGATATGAAACAAGCAGAAGTAAGAGCATAAATAAAACTAGAATAAACTCTTACCCTAATAGGAGGGAGCTCTCTCCTTCAAGGCCAACAATTAACCAGCAAAAGAAGTGATAAATAACGCAGATTATACCTCATAAGCATTTGACAATCACCATCCACACATGAAGAGAATTACACCATAGATCTTGCCTCCAAAGCTTCTTTATTCTAGAATAATAAACAATACAATACAAGAGCAACAACATCTCAATCCAAGTTCTAACTAGCTTGGAAGAGGTAGCATGTGCTTTATTTATACAAAAAAAAGGAGATCTATCCCAGGGGGGCGCAAATCCCAAGGAGATAGACCACTGTAGCTGAAGGAGAGTCCATCAATGCCTGATTTGTGTCTAGCTGAGAAAAATCTAAGTCTCACTGAGTGCAACTATCAATCCGGGGGCTGATCTGACTGCCACCTCAACCTGTTGACTGAAGCATCCACCAAAACTCATCCAGATGAGCCCAAACGTGTGGAGGAGAGAGGGAGGGTGAAATTCCCCATAAAGGATGTTGAAGTTCAACTCTGGATTTGTCTAGATCACCTCCTTCAGTCAAGGATTTTTCAGATCCAATCAATCTGGTTTAGATCTGACTGATTTCAATCAAATCGGTTGAGAATCCACTGATCTATGATTTTGGATTTGCTCCATTATTCATCAATTTATTAATTAAAATAATCAATAAATGATTTTTTGGGGCTTTCTGACTTGAGTGATGGAAAATCACTCAAAACTAGGAAATTGTGGGTCCATGGGTTTACATGGTGCTCTTAGCTTGAAAATGAGCACCTACATGACTGAAACTGATTATTTGGCCCACTTTTATTACAAAAACATTTTTTCCAATTAAACTATTAAAAAATAGCCTGTGTTTTGGAAAAATTAAATTTTAATAAAAAACACTGAAAATTTTAAAAAAATAAAAAAGTTGAAAAACCCTAGGGGGACTTAGACATGTTCATATGACTCGACTATGATGCCTAGCATGTTTATACATTGACACATAGGCTCTAATAACCTAAATAGGCCTAAATGCCAAGCCGACAACCCCAACTTTGGAGGTATGGAGTGAAAAACTCTGAAATTATCAGTCATTTATTCAACAACCAATAATAACCAAGGGAAAAAACACCCTGGGCTAATCAGATTGACAAATAAAGTCTAAGAGACCAAGTGTTTTACGGACACTATCATGCTAGAACATTTATTACAATTACCCCATGGGGTATGAACATGTGATATAGTACAACAAAGCTTCCCAGAAGCAAGACTTAAGGTCTTCTGAAGTCCGAACAAGTTATCCTTGTCCGGTTCACCGTGCTCACTTGATAAAAAACCACTAAGTACAACTTAGGTGGTAACATTCTGGCTCCAACTATGGGACACGTGCTCGATCTGGTCTTTAAGGCAAGGAGAGGATACGAGAACACCAGAATCTCTAGTTTATATACCCTGTAAAAACATCTCAACTTGACAAGAAAAACATCAGTAGCACAAGTTTTATAAAAAACCAAATGAACCATTAAGCTGATTTATTTAAACAAAATAAATGTAACTAACTAAAAGAAGCAAAGTTTTATTATAGCTAAGTATAAAATAGAAATGCAGAAAGTAAATGGTCTCTTTTAAGGAGATTATTTTCCTACTCTAAGCATGATATAAAAAGTGTTAAGTGTAATAAGAAATCCAATGTAACCACCGACGCATTTTATTAACATAAAAAAAGATTTCCTTGTCTTTGGTTACCAGCCAAAGTAAGGATACTTTATTCAGAAAATGAAAACCTGCGTGATGACCCGAAATGGGTGGGATGGATGGGAGGTCATAAGAATATAATACTTCACCAAATTGCTTCCCAAAATGGTATGTGCTCGCACATGCTGCTTCTATACATGATTGGATAGGACTGATATACCAATCGACACGATGAGGCAGATTGACTACATCATCATACTGATCATCTGGGCTTATCAAATGATAACTCATTGCACAAGCTCCAAGTAGCTCCAAATCATAAGGAACCTCTATATGTGAAAAATATAGTTGAGACTGATATTCTACTAACTGCATCACATTTGTCTTTTCACAACACTGCTTCTCCATGTCTTCATTATTGATACCTTTGTGCGTCTCTGCATGATATGACTCTGAATGATCATATAAGAGTTTTGAATGTTGCTTTTCCATACTAGGATTTTCCAAGGTCTCCATATCCATGCTTCCCTTTATTGAAGTATAGTAGATTGGACTTCCACAAATTTCTAAATAGACACTCCCCTTGCTGGATATAGCATAGATAAGATTCTTAATAAGATATCCACAAAAATCCCAATAGTCATCACCATCATTTATGTTAGATGTGATGGATTCCCCATTGTTGATATCAAGTTCTGATATCAAGTTATATTTGTCTTCATTACTGATACTGATATATGGCTCAGAATGATCACGTGGATAAAATGCATGCTCCTTTTTCATATCAAAGTTTCCCAAGGCCACAGGTCCATGCTCTCTCCTTTAGATATTCCATAGACAGAAAAACCAACAGAACCATCAAAAGTTTCTGGGTCATTATTTTCCTCTTTATTCATGTCATAGATTGGATTTTCCATGAATGTCCAGGACTCCTCATCAACATCTTTGTTGGGGATAAGGGAGTCTTCGTCACTTGTATCATGCTCCAAGTTATACTTGTCCTCATTTTCATACTCATCTTCTTCAGAGAAAAGGTCATAAGGTAGTAAACCTTCCAGACTGTCATCGTTATATGGAGAACACATAGGAGTCCCATCATCTATATTACAGTTTTCATCATAAGTTTCACTATAAGATTCTGCAATGGTTTCATCCTTAGGCTTGTAATGTTTAGATAGTGACAAAGGGTAGGCTTGGCCTACCATGTATATATGATCAGGCTTGATTGAAGTTGTTTCCTGATTACTGACCTCGGGAAGTCCATGTTCCATGACTTGATTTGCAACATAACAAGTGCTTTCATGGTGGAATTGTTCACAGGGTCTACACCATGGAATTACTTCTTCTACCATGTTAGCTAGGTCTAACTAGTTTGGAATCCTAGGCTCTTGCTGAGGAAAATTCTTTTGATACATCTGATTTTGCCTAGGCTCAAAGTTCCTAGGTCCATTATTTCTTTCCATTGTGATCAATCTATTATGCATATGATTCCGTTGTGCAGACTGATTTGTCATAAGTTGGTTTTGACTAGTAACCAAGTCTTTTATCATGTCTGTTACCTTTTCCATGGGGTATTTGGAGGTTTGTTTTTCCTCTAATTCAACGGATTTTCCCTTCTATTTGTTGTATGAAGTGTTTCCCCTAGTGTAACCTGGAATGTTGGATTTGCTTGAAGACTGCATATTCTTTTCTATTTTCTCGGCCAATTCCTGAGCAATTTTTAGATCAACCGGCTCTTTGTCCCTTAACTGGTACCTCAAATCACCAGTGAAAGCTTCGATGTAAGATATGAGGATGGAGGCATCCCTTGGCTTGATTTCTCTAGGGAGTTCCGCAACCACACGCCTGAACTTAGTGTTAAATTCATCCATGGTTTCATTCTCCATCTTCTTTATGCTATGAAGGGCAGCAAGCAGATGTCTTGGTTCTTTCTTTTCCCCCCATTTCTTCTTAAAACCCTCTAGGAATTCACTAAGATTTTTATACGAATCATCATCTAGGTCGAAGTACCATTCTTCAGCATCATCTTCTAAGGATAAAGCAAGGAGCTTCATTTTGACATCGCCATGGTCATGGGCAGCATCATTGCAATAACTGACCAAGTGCTTTTCAAACTTTCAAAGGTGAGACTTGGCAGTGATGGCATTATTGCCTTGAAATATGGGGAGCTTCTTGATAGCATCTTTTGGAATGGCATGGGGAGCACCTGCTATCTAAGAAAAGTCAAGGAGTTTGAACAATTCCATCATTTCTTGAGATTGGTGAACATGACTCTCTACAAATATGTAATGAATATCTGAGAGGGATTGGTCCCCTAAATTTTCAAGGTTTCTATGGGAAGTCTTCCTATTCAATCTTTCCCTAATAAACCTTTCAAGATCAGGGAGAGGATTGAATAATTGTCAGAAGTTTCTTCGGGTAGAAATTCTTGGAGGGATGTTAGACAGTGGAGTCACCAGATGGATCGAGTTTTAATTTTTATGTTTTTTAAAGACTAGATCAATCAAAAGTTTTTATCTTTTTAGTTGTTTAGAAAAAATTTAAGCTAATTCGTACCTGGGAATAAAAATATTTATCCCTGGCAATGGCGCCAAAATAATGTTTCCGCCTTACACACACCTGGGTCACGTGGCAGAAATCTTCAAGCCACTCGGTGTATCCTTGGGGGCAAGTCTTGAGTCAAGGTTGTCACCTTGTTCTTGACTCCTCCGTTTAGGCTCAACTCCTAACAAAGCCAATGGGGGTAGACCCTATTAAGTTACTAAGGATAATTACTTAGTATGGTGATGTTAAACTGAATGAGTTACTTAGGAGTTTGAAATCTAACTATAGACAATCAAAGATGACAAGATACAAAATGAGCGCACGAAAGCACAATGCTGATACACAATATATATATATATATAGCAAGAAAATAGCTAGTGCCTTAAAATGGAGTCAAAAGATAATCAATGTACTTGCATGTGCTTGGAGTGAATGTTTTGCAATTGCCTCTTGGTACATTTTAAGTTAATGTGAAATATGAGTTGATTAAAATTAGGCGAAGGGGTGGACTCCAGATATACCCGAGAGTACTTGGAGTATGTCCAAAACTAAACCATCACGGCTATCCACAAGGAATATGTGGGTTGAATGGAATCTTTGAGGCTATTGTTCATAATGCACCTGCAGGTGTAACAGAGATCGGCACCTCGAGGTCACTTTTCAGGAGTTCCTGCTTCCTTTGGGTATTTTTCCAACGTAATGGTTTAATCTAGGTGTTGGATTTTCACCTGATGGTTTGTCAATTTGGGAGAGTGATTCCTAATTATTCTCGTCACTCAAGTGCTTTTCATGCAGCTTGACTGATCGGATGAACTGCAACCAAGTACAGAGCATACACACCGGAGTCTTGTCAATTTTAATAAATTTTAAGATGGGTGTTCTTGTTAAAAAGAAAACCCTCCAGGAACCTCTTTCAATCCAAGTGGATCTCAATCGGGGAATCAAGGAGGGGTTAATTTTATTATAGCTGATAAAACAATTTATGAAAAGGAAAACAAAGTTACACATGCCGTTTTTCTAATTAGTCCTACCATGCATCTCTTTCCCCTTTCGGGTCAATTGGGAAGTCGTGGGGTAAGTATTAAGATTAATTTGGAACCTCAGATATGGAATGTGGAAATGATTTAAATCAAATTATACTACCCTGTAGATTAGAACTACGCTATATTGCAAAAAGAGGAATGAAAAACAAAATAAAAGACACAGATGCAAGTCCCCCCAGGGGGGATGGTGAATAGGCTCGAAAGAGCCTATTCAAAAGGACCTTTTCTTTTTATTACCAGCGATTTACAATATCATAAAATTGAAATTGATTCACTTTGGTCCTTGTTATCTGGGATCCAAAGGCTTACAACAAGCTTGTAACAAGCTAGAATTAAAACACAGCGGTGGGGGAAGCTTCCGAGAAGCTCTGGTTCGTCCAAGAGTCAGAAATTGGGCAAAGTGCCTTCTCTTTTTTTTATACCTGCTAAAAAATAGCGAGAAATTAAAATCAAATGTGCCCAAACACACTTTAAAATTGTTTTGGGTCACCACACTAGTTACCGAAAAAAAACTAAGTAAAAATTTGTTAAGTTGGGGTAATCTAGTTTTGCAAAAAAAGGAACCAAGGAAAGAAAGTTTTCCTTGGGATATTGCCTTGCTGTTTGGGTAGCCAATGAGATGTGCAATTTTATTGCAGAATATGAAACTTTAAAGTACAGCAAAAGAAACTACCTTAAAAGCAAGCTACAAATTTTCTTTAAAATGCTTGCAAAAAAGAGGATAATTTCAGCTAGATCTCTTAAAATATGATTTTATATGCAAAACGGAACTGAGATCTAAACTTAAGAAAGGATCTTACTAACTAGATCTATATGTAATTTTCTTTGTGAGATAAATCTAAGCAATAAGATTATTTAAAAGTAACCAATTTGAAGAGAAATTAAGATTTTGAAGGAGGAAGAGAGAGAAAGAGTGTTGGAAGCCTAGGAATGTTGGGCTTTGGATTCTGCTTTGGTGGAACACCGAGGGACTATGTCAGTCAGAAGATCTTGAAGATGAGAAAGATGCAAACCATCTCAACCTCTTCTACAAGCAATATCACCTACAACTTAGAAATCCTTGCACAAACAAATGGTTAAAACATAGGTGCTGTTGGAAGAGATAATTGGAAAGCATGCAATTAAACTTAAAAAAAAATACAACTCCAATATATATGAAACAAGCAGCAGTAAGAGCATAAATCAAACTAGAATAAACTCGTACCCTAACAGGAGGGATCTCTCTCCTTCAAGGCCAACAATTAACCAGCAAAAGCAGTGATAAATAACACAGATTATACCTCATAAGCATTTGACAATCACCATCCACACATGAAGAGAATTACACCATAGATATTGCCTCCAAAGCTTCTTTATTCTAGAATAATAAACAATACAATACAAGAGCAACAACATCTCAATCCCAGTTCCAACTAGCTTGGAACTGGGATCTAGCCTGTGCTTTATTTATACAAAAAAAGAAGATCTAGCCCAGGGGGGCACAAATCCCAAGGAAATAGACCACTGTAGCTGAAAAACAGTCCATCAATGCCTGATATATGTCTAGCTGAGCCAAATCTGAGTCTCACTGAGTGTAACTATAAATCGGGGTGCTGATCTGACTGCCACATCAATCTATTGACTGAAGCATCCACCAAAACTCATCTAGATGAGCCCAAACGTGTGGAGGAGAGAGGGAGGGTGAAATTCCCCATAAAGGATACTGAATTTCAACTCTGGATCTGTCCAGATCACCTCCTTCAGTCAAGGATTTGTCAGATCAAGTCAATCTGGTTCAGATCTGACTGATTTCAATCAAATCGGTTGAGAATCCACTGATCTATGATTTTGGATTTGCTCCATTATTCATCAATTTATTAATTAAAATAATCAATAAATGATTTTTTGGGGCTTTCTGACTTGAGTGATGGAAAATCACTCAAAACTAGGAAATTGTGGGTCCATGGGTTTACATGGTGCTCTTAGCTTGAAAATGAGCACCTACATGACTGAAACTGATTATTTGGCCCTCTTTTATTACAAAAACAATTTTTCCAATTAAACTATTAAAAAATAGCGTATGTTTTGGAAAAATTAAATTTTAATAAAAAACATTGAAAAATTTAAAAAAATAAAGAAGTTGAAAAAACCTAGGGGGACTTAGACATGTTCATATGACTCGACTATGATGCCTAGCACGTTTATACATTGACACATAGGCTCTAATAACCTCAATAGGCCTAAATTCCAAGCCGACCACCCCAACTTTGGAGGTATGGAGTGAAAAACTCAGAAATTATCAGTCGTTTATTCAACAACCAATAATAACCAAGGGAAAAAACACCCTGGGCTGATCAGATTGACAAATAAAGTCTAAGAGAACAAGTCTTTTACAGACACTATCATGCTAGAACATTTATTACAATTCCCCCATGGGGTATGAACATGTGATATAGTACAACAAACCTTCCCAGAAGCAAGACTTAAGGTCTTCTGAAGTCTGAACAGGTTATCCTTGTTTGGTTCACCAGGCTCACTTGATAAAAAACCACTAAGTACAAATTAGGTGGTAACAGTATCAAACAATGTTTACATTTGATAATAGTAAGACACCAATGATGAAGGTGAACTAAACTTGCATAGAAGTACATAATCGTATAGACCTTTAAGATAGGTATTAGACTAAGCATAGTTTTTAAACTTCAAATATATGCTTTATCTACAAAAACTCATATAAAAAGAGATTTTTGACACAATAAAATCAAATATAAATACCTGATTAAGGAGAATCACTAACAGAGAACGTTTAAAGTTTAGAAAGATCTCAAACACATATAAACAGTACTTTTTACCAAACACTGATGATAAATATGTAGTTTTGGTCGCAATTATATTTAACATATCTTCTAGTTTGTAGACTTCTTAGGCCACTATTCTCTTAATGATGGAAGTATATCTGTCCTTATTATACACCATCTAAAAATGAAATACAAGTCTATAACTGAAAATACAAGAAGGAAGATTAATGGAACAAGTACTGTGACAGTAAGCATAACTGCACTAAACCCTCTCTTTTACAATAGTGTTATTACCAACATTTATGCAATTTTCTTACAATAGGAATATCAACAATACCTTTTACAGGGTCAAGCTGCAAAACAAACAATTTAACTAGCATTTTATCCTATGCTAGTTGAGTGTTATTCTCGATCTAGAAATTTACTGGTAACAAAACTGCTTACCTATTTAGAACATGTAAAAGAGGCATCACTTCATTGCATTAGCTATAAGCTAAGTAAGCCTCGATCTCATCTAATATTCTTTCCTACTTGATAGAAGACAGTAATAACACACTTAGCATCAGATTTAGATGTAATTTCTTTTCCTGCCCTTCTAAAACATAAACTGTTGAGTTTAACATCCCTAACATAGTCCTTCAAGATAAACAAATAAATTACATAGAACTAAGAAATACAATGCTCATTCTAATTACTACTGTTGAGTAACCGCTAGCAGTTATTGGTTCATAGGAAGTGACATCCTTGAACATTTTATGTTACATGAAAAAATTTAAATTTTTATGAATTTTTAGGTTATTACATGTGGTATCAGAGCACAAGGTTCAGAGACTAGTCCTAAATGTGGCTTAACTTGCATAAATAGAATAGTAGATTTAAAAACATGCATACCAATTTTTACTTTTCTTTTGAATTATACTTCTAGAGAATTTTTCTGAGTTAATTGTAGGTATGGAAAGATTGGAAGAATATGCGGACGAGTAGTCCCCATTTACTAAACAAAGTAATTCTAAAAGAGAACCTATACAAGAAGAAATAACTAATAACTCTTATGAATTATTACAAACGGTCAAGGAACTAAGAACAGAGATGGAAACGGTCAAAAAGGAAAATGAGAGAATTCTGAGAGCTCGGGAGGAGCTAAATCATATTTTAATGGAAAGATTTCATAATGAAGAAAAAGATAAACGAGCAGTGTCTAAAGATATGCCTTATCAACATAAAGATAAAAAGTCTAAACTGTTTAAAATTGAAAGTAGCTCGTCTTCTAAGGTTTATGGTGATCCACATAAAAATAATTATTGATATACTAGTGATAGTAGCAAAGATAATCATCATACAAGAAAGAGAAATTTTAAACCTTACGAAGAAATCTCTGGAGAATTCAAGAAAATTAAGCCACCAACCTTTAATGGTGAAACTGAGAAGGGAGAAGAGGTTGAATCATCGCTATCTAGGATGAAGAAATATTTTCAAATTTATAATTACTCTAATCAACTGAAAGCCAGAATGGCTATTTATAACCTCACTGGGAAGGCAGATATTTGGTTGCAGGACCTAAAAAGAGTAAAAGGCATTAGGGAGAAAAACATTAACTGGAGTACGTTTAAGAAATATTTTAAGAAGAAATTTTTGTCTGAACAGTACTACGAGGAGCGGGCTAAGCAATTTTATCAATTAAAACTGGGAACAATGAACATGAAAGAACTAAACAGTAAATTTCTAAGTCTGCTCAGATATGTGCCTTATATTGTGGATGAGAAGCCTAAGGTACAGTGGTTTTTAAGCTGCTTACCCTTTCATATAAAAGACAGAATTGAGTATGACAATCCAAAAACTTTAGAGGAAGCAATGAGAAAGGCGAATTTCTGTTATGAACAGAATCGC
>LPNX011042019.1:71068-106799 GCA_001517045.1 Pseudotsuga menziesii | reverse complement strand
AAAAGAACTAATAATTTTGAACAGAGGAAGAAAGGTTTTGTACCTAACCGAAATTTTAAGAATAATAACACACGAAATTTTCCTAATAAAAATTTCCAAGTGAACAAAAGTAATTCATAGATAAATCCAAATGGTCAAAGAAATAAAGAATCTGTTAATAATCACGATAACTATACCAAGAATTTTGAACGAAAGGAACCAGTAAAGTGCTCGGAATGTAATGGTCATCATTATGCATCAGTTTGCCCCAACTAGAAGAAGATTGTTAGTAATATACATATGATACAGGAGGAGATAATTGTCGATGATCTAGCAAGGACGATGCCTAAGATCAATGCAGCACTGGAGAACAGGCAAGCGGATTACCAAACTTCCATGGTGAAAGTGGAAGGTAATCTGAATCAAATACCTATATCAATTTTAATTGATCCAGGGGATAGTTGAAGCTATATTTCTCCTGATTTAGTAGAAAAATGTAAGCTATCAGTAGAAAAGTTTACAAAGTCTTGGTTAGTCAAGCTAGCTACTGGTACAAAAAGAAAGGTGATCAGCTTTGTTAAGAATTGTACAATAAAAATGGATCAGCTTGAAACCTCTGTTAAGCTTAATGTTTTACCTTTAGGTTCTTATGATATGTTAATTGGTATGGATTGGTTAGAACAACATAGGGTAGTCCTGAACTATTTTGATAAAACATTTACTTGCATAAATAATAATGGAGAACTAATAAATGTAAAAGGAATCCCTAGAAAAACAGCTATAAGACATATTTTTGCTTTGCAACTTAAGAGAGTTGTTCAGAAGGGTTGTATAGCCTTTGTTGTAGCAGTAATTAATGAAGAAAATACTAATAAGAAAGAGAAATTAAAACTGGAAGATATTCCAATCCTAAGGGAGTATTCTGATGTATTTTTGGAAGAAATTATGGGGCTGCCTCCAAAGCGAGAGTTAGACTTTACTATTGAGCTGGTACCTGATGCAGTGTCCAGCTCAAAAGCCTCTTATCGGATGAATATACTAGAATTAAATGAACTAAAGTTGCAATTAAAATAACTCATTGATAAGAATTATATTAGATCCAGTGCGTCTCCCTAGGGAGCACCTGTTATTTTTGTTAAGAAGAAGGACGAAACTCTACGATTATGTATAGATTACCGTCAACTAAATAAAATGACTATCAAAAATAGATATCCGTTACCCTGCATATATGATCTGTTTGATCAGCTACGTGGAGAAACTTTATTCTCGAAGATTGATTTACGACCTAGTTACCACCAAGTCCGAATCAAAGATGAAGACATATTTAAAACAGCTTTCAGGACCAGGTATGGTCATTACAAGTTTGTTGATAAGTTTGTGGGCGTATTCATTGATGACATCTTAATTTACTCAAAGTCTGAAGAAGAACATAAAGAACATTTAAAAATTGTCTTACAAGAGTTATGAGAACATCAACGCTATGCAAAATTTAGCAAATGTGATTTCTTTAAGGATAAATTACAGTATCTGGGTCATGTAGTGACTAAAGAAGGAATTTTCATTGACCCTGAAAAGATAAAGGCAATTGAAGAATGGCCAGTCCCAAAATACGTAACTAACGTACGATCATTCATGGGGATTATTGGCTATTATCGAAGATTTATCGAAGGGTTTTCAAGAATTGCAAATCCCATAACTTCTTTACAGAAGAAAGGGAAGAAATTTGACTGGAGTCAAAAGTGTGAAGATATTTTTATAAAGATAAAAACATTATTAACTACCACACCAATCTTAAGAATTGCTGACCCTAATAAAGATTTTGTAGTATGTACTAACGCATGCAATGATGGTTTAGGTGGAGTTTTAACTTAGGAAGGACACGTCATTGCTTATGAGTCTAGGAAGCTGAAGATTCATGAGAAAAATTATGCGACCTATGACTTAGAATTGGTTGTTTTCATACATGCCTTAAAAATGTGGCGTTATCATTTAATTAGAAGAAATTTTATATTAATGACAGATAATAAAGGGTTAAAATACCCGTTGGATCAACCTAACTTAAACGCTAGGCAAGCTAGGTGGCTAGCTTTCCTCAGCGAGTACGATTTTGAAATCCAACATATTAAAGGAAAAGAAAATAAGGTTGTTGATGCTTTAAGAAGAAATGCAAAACTGAATTTTACAGCAGCAATCAGCACCTATAAAACAGATTTAGAAGAACATCTAGAAGAAGGAATAGGACAAGATGAAAATTATTGGAAATTACAAACAAGGGTAAGAGAAAATTTAATTGAAAGTTTAAGTACAGGGTATAGTTTGAACGAAAAAGAATTATTATTAAATAAAGATAAACTATACGTACCTAATGTACCTAAGATTAAATTGTTGATTTTAAACGAAATTCATAAGACCCCTTATTCAGGGCATCCAGGTTATCATAGAACTATAACTATGCTAAGAAAGGATTATTTTTGGCCAAATATGAAAAATGAATTAGCAGAATACATTTCCAAGTGCTTTGAATGTCAACAAGTTAAGACTGAACATCAACATCTAACTGGGTTACTTCAGCCATTACCTATTCCTAGCTGGAAGTGGGAGATAATCACCCTTGATTTTATCACAAGACTACCTAGAAATCAAAACTTGAATGACTCAATAATGGTAGTTGTTGATAAATTAAGCAAGGATGCTCATTTTATACCTGTAAAAACTACTTATAAAGATGCAAATATTGTTGATATTTTCTTAAAACAAATTTTTCGCTTACATAGAATACTGAAAGTAGTAATTTCAGACAGAAACCCTAAGTTTATGGGAAACTTTTGGAAGTCTTTGTTTAAAGGACTAAATACTACATTAAATCTCAGTACATCTTTCCATCCTCAGACAAATGAACAAACTGAAAGAGTAAATCAGGTATTGGAGGATCTGCTCAGAATATAAGTAAAATAACAGTCAAATAAATGGGAAGATTACTTACACCTTGTAGAATTTTCTTACAATAATCACTACCAAGCCTCAGCAAGATATAGTCCTTTTGAAATTTTGTATGGCAGGAAGCGCAATACCACCATATCATGGAGTAATCCAATTGATAGGCTAGTATTAGGACCTGAATTATTAAAAGAGATGGAATTAATTGTAAAACAGGTGCAAGGTAACTTGAAAGCTGCGCAAGATCGACAAAAAAGTCGAGAAGATCTTAAACGAACTCAAAAGGAGTTCCATGTAGTTGAACATGTCTTTATTAAGGTGAGACCTAAAAAGAGTTCTCTGAGGTTAGGAAGTTGTGCTAAGTTAGCACTCCGATATTGCGGACCTTTTGAAATACTGTCCATAATAGGAAAGGTAGCATATCAATTATCTTTACCACCAAAATTAAATGTTCACAATGTTTTTCATATTTCTATATTAAAAAAATATGTATATGATGCTACTCATGTTATTAACTAGAATGACGTGCGGGTGGAGCCTGAAGGAGATTTTCTAGTGGAACCGGATTGTGTCATCAAAAGGAGGGAGATCTCGCTTCGGAATCGCACCGTTGGTCAGGTGAAGGTGCAATGGAAGCACCTTAGTCCAAAAGAAGCCACCTAGGAATTGGAAAGTCATATGCAAGATGCATATCCAATTCTATTTTCAGGAAATTCTGAGGACAAAGAATAAATAACATCGAGGATGATGTTATAAATTAAGGGGGTGTGTATGTCACATGCCCCAATTTGCAAAATAATTTTATGTTTTTGAGGAACATTATGTTATATTTTATGTTAAAGTTTGTAATCAATGACCAAGTGGGATCAAGGATAATTTAATGTATTGCAGAATATTTTATTAATAAATAAATGAAAGGTGAGACAACATCTTAGGGAAGCTGTTAAATGAGTGTTTACTGGTCACTTGTTTGAGGAGGCTGGGTTGAGAGTATATTGTCATGTGGAAGCATCCTCAAACTACTTCTAGCTATTGCAGGTGGCAACTTCCCTACTTTTATGGTCATGATTCCCCAAGAAAGTGGAACAGGAGCAGCTAGCTCATTAAGTAAAAACTGACACAAAAGACCTAGGATGCTAATAAAACTCCTCATTGAAGACAGCTGAGGCTGCTCATTCTGGATTTGTGATCATTTTGAGTGAATGAAGTGCACATGTAAATTCGATGGAGGGGACTAGCTGAAGTAAGTTTGAGGGGATAAGTGCTGAAGACCTGAACTAGTGCATCTATTCTAAGCAGAGTTCATACTGTTGTAAGCAAAACTGATTTACTATTGAACACTCAGTGGATTTGCAAAGGATTTCAAGACTACATCTCTCACCTAGTACTTCTACTAGGAGGACCAGGAGACAAGCTCGGGGGTCCTGAGAATTACATTCCAGTTATTCTCCAGGAGTTGGTTGGGAGGAACAGCTTCCTTAAGCTTTTATCACCTCATCTACACTTCCAGGTTTTGCTTAGTTCAGTTATTTAAATTATTCATTGTATCTAGAAAGTTTAAGAGTTTTTCATTAATATAGTATATTTTTTGTTTTATTTCTGTTAGGGATAAATAGGAGAACTATATATGCTGTGAAAATTAGTAACTAGCTAGATTAAGGTAAATTAGTAAAGAAATTTCTGAGTTAATTGATAGATAGGAAAAATTACCTAAAGTGTATTTTTCCACACCTTTTGCAAGGAATTACTCTAGTACAATAGGTTTATTTATTTTCAAATAAGTAGATTCAATCAAATATGAATGCAGATGCAAATGGTTACTTTCTACTAGATTTTGTGTAAATTATTTATAGAACTTCAGTTGCATTTGTGTTATTTACTTAAAGTATTTAAATAAACTAAATAATGATAGAAGAACAAGCCTAAGTAATACACACTAGTATATGTAATATTTTATACAGTAAAACTAGCAAAGTTACATATTATAAACCTAGTATGTAATCCTAAATAGATAATATAGGAACAGTAAATTCTCTAAACTAGGTTTAACTTACTAAAACAGTAAATTAGGTTAAATAATTACCCAGTTATCTTACTTATGTGAAAATGTAAACTAGGGTTACTAAAACAACATTACTAGATCTGTAACTTTAAAGAAGATTTAAGGTTTATAAAAGAACTGTTCTTTTATAACCAAATAAAATCATAAATTATAATTATCAAAAATCTAGCAGTAAAATCCAAAAAGTACAGAAGATAGGTAATTTTGTTCACTATTATCATTTCTCTGTTCTATCTTCTGAATTCATTTCTGCATTAATAATAATGCTTTTATCAAAGAATTTCATTGCCAATTGCCCTCAAATCATAATTTGTCTGGAAGAAAACAAATTTAACTAATAATCCACTTAACCTAATTCCTCAAAGGTATTTAATAATAAACACAGCTAGCATAAAAAAATATATATATACAAATTTTAACCAAACAGAGATACTATTAATTGAGCTTTAAGCTATAATATTTCTTATAAATATTAAAAATGAAACTGAACAAACTAAGTCTTGGCTCACAGCCTTTACATTATCAGTCAAAGCTTAAAAGCTTGCATAAAATTATCTATACGTAAACAGAGTTCACAAAAAAGAAAAACAACCATCTGTTTTGGCTACAAAATCCCTTTTCCAAAAATGAGAAGTGTTGTAAGAACAGCCATTAAGTTTTTCTTTAAAAACCCTAAACAAATCCACATCTAATGACCCAATGGCCTGATAGTACGAGTCACGGCTTAAAGCCAGTTCCAAAAAATACTTTTATAAGTTAATCCTGGCTGAAAAGGTTCGAAAAAACTAATTCTTTAAGTCTTGGCGAGAGAGCCTGATTCATTCATTACAAAACAACCACTAGGGCTTTCTAAATAAAAATAAAAATAGAAGAACAAACAGTTTATCTAAAAACCACGGCCAAACCAAAACCATCTTTCACGTGGCAGAACTCTCCTAAAAACACCATACAACTCTTGCAGGAGTACGTCAGGTGAAACCGAGGCTTACCGATTTGAACGCCTTCACAAAAGATCTGTCGATGGATTTTAACAAAAATTCAAGCCACCATTGAGGATCCTGCACAAAATCAAAAGAAAACAAATGTTAATACATAATCCCAAAAGTTAAAAATTTATACTTATGCAGAACAGTAAAACCAATTTTAGTTATTACCAAAGGAACGACGCAACTATTGGAAGTTGCAGTCTCACCCTAGCCTCCCTCGTGAGTTTCACAAGCTGAAATGGAGCCCTGCCGACATGAAAATGCAATGTGCAGTATTCATAGGTGAAGTCTCATGCCGCGGAGAGGTAAGGACAAAACCCTCGTTGAGGAAACAAACAATAAACAAGAACCTGGCACATTTTACTCAACGACTCCCTTCACACTAGTAATGGTCAAAAGCTCACAGAGTACCAAAACTCTCTCAGAAAAACAACAGCGAAGACAACCCAACCCTCAACACACTTCTTCAAAATTCAAAACCACCTAATGATAGCAGTAAGATTCTCACTCACTCCTTCTACACCAGCTCGTTATGGCTCACGAAGGCCTACGTGCAAATGAGTGGAAGTTTGACAACAAGCCTAGCTGCCAAGAGCTCACAGCTCAACCACTCCACTGCAGAGACAAATAGAATGTGATTTTTAGGGTTAAGACAGTCCTTTTACGTTGCCTCCAAGTCAACTAACCCTAAGCTTCGACCACCAACCAAGTGTCCTCCGAAATTATTTGCAATTATGGGTTTACAAGCTATAGTTTTGAAAGTCTCGTTTCTTTTTAACCTGCACAATCATTTGTTCACAAGTCAAAAACCTTATAATATCATTATTATCCTTGTGGATTTCTTGTTTCACTCATCAAATTCTTTGTGTTTAAGAGATGTTTAATTACACTAGGGCTATATGGAAACCTTTAAATTATCTATGTTCTCCTTAGTATTAAATAATGTTTACATTTGATAATGGTAAGACACCAACGATGGAGGTGAACTAACCTTCCATAGAAGTACATAACCATATAGATCTTTAAGATAGGTATTAGACTAAGCATAGTTTTTAAACTTCAAATATATGCTTTATCTACAAAAACTCATATAAAAAGATATTTTTGACACAATAAAATCAAATATAAATACTTGATTAAGGAGAATCACTAACATAGAATGTTTAAAGTTTATAAAGATCTCAAACAAATATAAACAGTACTTTTTACCAAACACTGATGATAAATATGTAGTTTTGGTCGCAATTATATTTAACATATCTTCTAGTTTGTAGACTTCTTAGGCCACTATTCTCTTAATGACACAAGTAGATCTGTCCTTATTATACACCATCTAAAAATGAAATACAAGTCTATAACTGAAAATACAATAAGGAAGATCAATGGAATAAGTACCGTGTTAGTAAGCATAACTGCACTAAACCCTCTCTTTTACAATAGTGTTATTACCAACATTTATGTAGTTTTCTAACAATAGAAATACCAACAATACATTTTATGGGGTCAAGCTGCAAAACAAACAATTTAACTAGCATTTTATCCTATGCTAGTTGAGTGTTATTCTCGATCTAGAAATTTACTGGTAATAAAACGGCTTACCTGTTTAGAACCTGTAAAAGAATCATCACTTCACTGCGTTAGTTGTAAGCTAAGTAAGACCCGATATCATCTAATATTCTTTCCTACTTGACAAAAGACAATAATAACACACTTAGCATCAGATTTAGATGTAGTTTCCTTTCCTGCCCTTCTAAAACATAAATTGCTGATTTTAACATCCCTAACATAGTAATTCAAGATAAACAAATAAATTGCATAGAACTAAGAAATACAATGCTCATTCTAATTAATATTGTTGAGTAACCGCTAGTAGTTATTGGTTCATAGGCAGTGACATCCTCGAACATTTTATGTTACATGAAAAATTTTAAATTTTTATGAATTTTTGGGTTATTACACTCTGCAATCAACCGATTTCGAAGTTGTCTAGTTATTATTTCAGTTATTTCATGAGGATCCAAGATGATTTTTCCTTCCTTGTCAATTTCCGGTAATATCATTTGAACTGGTATCTTTTCACTGATTACCTTCTTTAAACATGAAACATGGAAAACTAGATGGACTGATGAATATGCAAGTAGTTCCAATGTGTAGACAATACTACCAATATTTTGTAGCACCTTGTAGGGATCGTAGTATTTAGGTGATAATTTATTTTCCTTCTTGGTGTTCTTGAGGGATATCTGTTTGTATGGTTGTAGTCTTAAAGACACCCAATCCCCCACATTAAAGCTCCATTCATTGCGGTGTTGATTTGCTTGTTGTTTCATATAATTTTGTGCTAGAGTCAATTTGTCCTATAAGATTTGAAGAACTTTTGTTGATTCTTTATGTGGTATTCCACTGCTTGAACCTTAGAGGAGTATCCTAGTGAAGATGTGATGAATGGTGGATGATAACCATAAATTTCCATAAATGGGGTCACTTTTGCTGATGTATGGAAGGAAGTGTTATACCACCATTCTACCAAGGGTAACCACTTGACCCATTGTGTTTTTTTATCAGCTCCAAAACATCAAAGATACCTTTGCAAACATTTTTTATGATCTCTTTTTGTCCATCATATTGAGGATGATAAGTTTAGTACCCAAACAAGAAAATAATTTGGTCCAAAAATTTCCAGTGAAAATGAGATCCATGTCACTTACTATGATATTTGGAGTACCATGTAGTTTTTCGACTGTCTCCATCCTTTCTTTGAATGGGTGAGATAGTGCACAAAATTGTGCATATTTAGTAATTCTATCAAAAACCACCATGATGACACTCTTTCCTTCATACTTTGGTAAACTTGTGATAAAATCCATCGAGACCTATGACCACCTTTAGATTGGAATGTAAAGTGGTTGTAGGAGACCCGGGTTCTTAATTGTTTCCACTTTATTTTGTTGGAAAACCAAACATTTTGTCACAAATTTTTGAACATCAGTTTTAAGACCATACCAAAATGAATAATTATTTACCCTTTGGTAGGTTTTTAAGAAACCTAAGTACCCTACTATCAGTGAGGAGTGGAATTCAAAAAGTACCATTTTCTTGAGGTAGGAACTCTTAACAAGATATAAGTGGTCCTTGTACCATAACAAGTCATATTTCCACCTAAATGTACTAGAGGCATTGGGATCTTGTTGTAGCTTTTGAATGAATTTCCATATTTCTTTGTCATTTTTCCATTCATCCCTTGCTTATGCTATCCAATATGGTTGGATGATTAAGATAACATAGAGAAATGCTTCAACGTCCTCATCTTTCCTGGAGAGTTCATCTGTGACAACATTTTTCTTCCCCTTTTTGTAGATGATTTTAAAGCCATATCCCAACATATTTGTCACCCATTTTTGTTGGTCTTCTAAAGATATCATTTGTTCCAAGAAGTTTTTAAGGCTAGCATTATCTGTTTTAACCTTGAAATGTTTCCCTATAAGGTATGGGCGCCATTACTTCAGTGCATGTAGTATTTCCAACATTTCCTTCTCACAAATGGGATTTTTTAAGTTATTTCCCTTGATTGGATGACCTATAAAGGAAAGAGGGTATCCTTCTTACATTAGTACAGCTCTAATTCCATTTCTTGAAGCATCACATTCCACAATAAAGGTTTTGGTGAAGTATAGTGTCACCAAAATAGGAGCTTTACACATTACCTCTTTGAGTTGATGAAAACCTTGAGTTTCCTCTAGAGTCCAAGAAAATGAATTTTTCTCTAGTAATGTTGTCATAGGAGTTGTTATTCTTCCATCGTTCTGAACAAAATCGTGGTAGTACCCTGTTAGACCTAATAATCCACAAAGATTCTTCATGGTTTTAGGAATCAGCGAGTCCATCATGGATTTAATTTTGTTAGGTTCTAGCTTGACACCTTCATGAGATACAATATGACCCAAATAATCTACCTCCTTTATCTCAAATAAAAAATTTGAGGGTTTTACATACAATTGTTTCTCCTTTAGTAGTTGTGGTACCCTATCAACATTTTGAACATGTTATTTCCAAGACTTGCTTTAGATTACTCTATCATCAAAGAATACCAACACAAATTTTCTAAGGAAAGACCTGAAAATAGAATTCATTAAACCTTGAAATGTTGAAGGCACATTTGTGAGACCAAATGGCATGACCAAAAATTCATAGGGACCTTCATGATTTCTTAATGTTTTTTTGTGGGTGTATTCATCCTTCATTCGAATCTGATGATACCCAGAACAAAGATCCAACTTTGTGAAGACAACTGCTCCATGTAATTCATCTAACAATTCATCAATGAAAGGAATGTGAAACTTATATTTAATGGTAATCTTGTTGAGATCTCTATAGTCATGACACATACACCATGATCCATCTGTTTTGGGTACCATTAACACCGGTGTAGAGTAAGAAATTTGGCTAGGCCTAATTATGCCAACCTCTAACATTTCAGTAATCATACACTCAATTCCACTCTTCTAGCTATAGGGATATCGGTAAGGTCTTATGTTAGGAGGAACACTACATGGAATTAAGTGGATAGCATGATAAAAGTCTCTAATAAGTGGAATACCTTTGGGAATATCTTCAAATACCTTGGAATGCTTATTAATGACCCTTTGGAGATTTGGGGAGATAGGGAAATTCAAGGTTTGAACATCTAATGAGAATAATTTTGCAACTACACCTTGATGTCTCATTTTCAACAAATGTTTCATACCATTAGAGCTTATCACCTTGCTTGGTTTTTTTGTGATACCATTTAACTCATAGTATTTTCCTTCCCATGAAAATTTCATGAATTTTTTTTGAAAATTAAAAGCCATTGTTCCCAATGATTGTAACCATTGGACCCCTAAGACAACATTAGCACCACCCATAGGGATAGAAATCATTGGACTATTCAATACATATTCCCACATAGAAATATTGATATTATGGTATCTCCCTGAGCAATTTATAGTGCCTCCATCTTCAATCATTACTTGAAACTTCGGTGTTGGATATACAAATCAATTAAGAACTTTGGCTAATTTACAGTGAATGAAATTATGAGTCCTACCGGAATCAATCAACATTGTTACCTTCTTGTTTTTTATGTATCCTTCGATCTGGAGAGTTTGAGGAGTGTTAATTCTAGCCAATGCATGACAAGATATGGTGGGAGTAATTTCTCCAAAAGTAGCCTCTTCTATTTCTTCATCTTGATATGATTCCTCTTCTTTTGGTTATTGCTCTTCACAAACTATGTAGAATATTTTCTTATCACTTCACTTATGTATCTTACTATACTTGTCACAATTAAATCATAATCCTTTTTCTCTTATTTCATCTAGTTGTTGGGGTGTCAACCTTTGTGGTGGTTTAGAAAAAAGACCATTATTTTTCTGTATGTGTTGGAGAAGGTCCTTCTAGTAGTCATCACGATATTTTTACTTTCAACCTTACTTTCCATCATGAAATCCTTCTCTAGGGATGATGGTTCAAATAGATACACATCATGTTTAATGTTATCTTTCAAGGTTCCAATAAAGAGATATAACAAATTATCTTCTGAAATATTCTTCACTCTAAGACTTAGATGCTGAAATTGCTCGATGTGCTATGTAACTGGACCTTTTTACTTGATATTTACCCACTGGATAAAGAAGGTGTTACGATATATATCCCCATAATGAAATTCTTCTGTGAATATATACCAAGATATAATAGATTCATTTTGATGGTTACAAAGTAATTGGTACCATACAAATTGATCAAGTTCTAAATATAAGGATGCAATAGTTACCTTTTGCAAATTTGGCACCTGGTGTAGATCAAAGAATTGCTCCATCTGAAAAACCCATGTGATTGGATCCTTTCCATAAAAATTTATCATGTCAATCTTGGGGACAAAGTAGTTCCTTGGACTTGAATTGAACCCATGATGTTTTAGTGAATCATCAAATTTTGAGGACTCAAACTTCCTACTCTCAAATTGTTTTTCAATTTTCTCTAGACGTGACTAGAATAAGTCCCATGTTTCCTCCTTATTATCTTCTTGAGTGGATACATGAGGAATAAATCTATTTTTTATATCCTTCATCAATTCCTTCAAGTCTTGAAGGTATCCTTTTCAAGTCATGCCTTTGAGATCATATTTACTAGCCATCCCATTGAGATCCTCTTTACTAGCCATCTTATTTTCCAATTTAACTAAGTCATCCATTTCTACATTTCCTTTAATCGTATCTTCCAACTTAGACACTCTAAAATATATGTCTTCCATTTCATCGTATGTCCAGGATGAAACCTCTGGGGGTTTGATTGGAGTGTGATTTTTTTCACTTCATTTCAGTGTCATTTTGAACAATAAATATATATCACACCCTAGTGTTTACCATAAATAAATCATTACACTCAAAGCTATTCAAATTCAAAATGGTGTAAATTTTTCAAACCCTGATTAGAATGTTGTATCACCAACTTGTAACTGAGGTAAAATTTTAATTTAAACTCCTATGGATATGAAACTTCGGCCAGTGGTACACTAATGTGTTCTCTTTCCAATGTCGTGGGTTTGACCTAATTTGGATTTTCAAAAAATATGTTATTTCGAATCTCCCAAATCTTCTTAATTTTTTTCTATCCAGAAGAGAGAACTTGTACGCTATGCCACGTGTCCAATATTTTGTTTCTGCAACTAAAATTTATATCACAGATACCTGAGTCTGTCTTCTTTCGGATGAAACTAGACTCACTCAATTTGGACCTTGGATACCTCATATATTTCATTTTTCCCTAAACAACTATTTATTACTAGGTTTTGGACTGGTCAAAAACCCTAGATTCCTCCACAATTATCTCAAAAACAATAATGGATCAGGATATATTTTGTACTGGAGATATTTTGGCCTATTTAAGAAGTGGGTTTTTAACCTATATATCTAAATCATTGCAAAAAAAAAGTTGTAGTGAAAATTCCAAGATGACTCATTTTGCAGAAGCCAATCCCAAGGAAAGAGATCTGATACCAAATGTTATGCAACCAAGTTTCAGAAATAGCATAAAAAAAAGAAATAGACAAGAGAGTAATCCACACCTTAAAAATGAAGAACAGAGATAGATACAAATTGTCTTCAAGAGAGGAACCTCCTTACACAATGTATTGAGTACACAAGACAAAATACCATGATGATTAAAATGAGAATATCTCCTTCCTATATATAGGAGATAAAGGTGTACAATAACAATAAATGGACCCACTAAAAGACCCAAGCCGACATAAATAATATGTAATGCACCACAATATAGGGGATAATGCACCACACTATATGGGGTAATGTTCCATCATTAAGGGATTAACAGAACTTGCTTTTGAATTTCAAGCTAATGAAGTAAGAATGACTTGAAAAGGTTTTGATTACTTGTTTATGGATTGAAGTGATTTTCTGAGAACAAAGAGTTATGCTCTTATACTTTGTACACGTAGGGAAATTATGGAAAATGTTGATTGGAAATCTAATGTAATGATGATGTTATTGTCGATTGAGTTGTCATTGATGACAACATGGAACTTGCAGTGGCTCCTCGGGTTTTAATTAATGCCACCAAGACCTCCTACATTGGACAATCCTGATGAATTGGTATGGTTTTTATCACACTTTACCCACACATAGTGGATAGATAGACAATATCTTGATGTTTGATTGATTGGACATACACACACATGTGGTAGCTTTGGCTTTGGATCCCATTCACTGATGATGTGTGTTTTCTAGCATATGGTGGTACCAATGACCCATTTAAGGCATTAATGACAATGGTTGTGGTTGCTAATGACATGGGATCACTAGGTGGTACAAATGACCCATTTTGTGGTCATTTGTTGAAGTCATCGTTCCTTGATTCCCTTGTTGATTATGACATTCTTCAAAGAATACATGATCAATTCTTTTCTTGATGATGGATCCCTTGCCCTTATAGTTGCTTGATGAAACCCTTAATGTTCAATTATTTAAACATTATGATGTATAAGCTCTCAAAAAGAATAAGGAATCCCTAAGTTCCTAGCGTGGCCCTTGAAATGGTTGTATAAAAACAAGCATGTAAATAAAAAATGTATGTGAACTATTATATGCCCATTCAAAGGACATGTCGGCCGAGTAAAAAAAACCAAAGTCAAGTCGACTCCCAAATTTGTGAAACCAATAAAATATTTAAAAATAAAATAAATTTGTTGTCGGCTCAATAAAACATATTTTGGAAAATTAGTATAAATAACATGTCAACGTTTTCATTCGAGAGTGATTTAAAAAAGGTTATCTCTGAGGCAGTTGCAGCTCAATTCTTGGTTTTCTTATTCTCTTATTTTGGTGGCCAAATTTGCAAGTCTTAGATGTTTTGAAGAAATCTCTCTCTCTCTCTCTCTCTCTCTCTCTCTCTCTCTCTCTCTCTCCAAGTCACTACAATGAAATGGTGGGATGCTATAGCTGCAGTCAATGAGAAATTTCTTTGTGAAGTCTTTCTCTAATATTTTGTTTAGGGAGTTTGCAGAGGTATCCACAGTAAAGGAGGAAATGTGTTTTCAAATTTATATCTTCTCTGAAGTTTTGGGTCTAACAGTAGTAATTAAAGTGTGTTTTTTTTAGAGAACCGCAAGCATTAGAGGAAATTTCAACTCAAAATGGGCCTTTCAACTTTGATTCAAATTCCATGTCATCATGTTTTAGCTAATGAAATTGCTTTAAATTTGAAATACCGTATAGGTATTAAACACCTTTTTAATATAAATTTGGGGATAGGTATCATAAAAAAAACTACTTTTTTGTTTGTATTTTTGACATATCTCCCTGTGTTTTTACTCAAATTTTGATCGGGAGAGCCCGTTGTATGCGGAATTAAATTCCACATCTAATGATTACACACTCGGCATACTTTTGACAGACCCCTCTACCCCAAAAACAAGAAATACCTGAAAAAAATTGAATGATGACATCATCATTCCGTTTTTCAGGTATTTCTTGTTTTTGGGGTAGCGGGGTTTGTCAAAAGTATGCCGAGTAGGTACTCGTTGGATGTGGAATTTAATTCCTCATCCAACGAGCTCTCCCGATCGAAATTTGAGTAAAAACACGAGGAGATATGTTGAAAATACAAACAAGAAAGTAGTTTTTTCTTTTCTTCCTCAAAAATTAATAAATATTATTTTATTATTTTAACTATTATTTTATTAATTCTTTTTAGGAGGCCCATTTTGAGTTGAAATTTCCTCTAATGGTTAAACAAGATTCTTTTGAAGTGTGAAATCCTTAAACATGGGTCTGAGGGTGTCTAATTTTGAAGCTGACACAATCATAGTTTGAAGCAACTTAAGAGTATCAATATGAAACTCAGGTAAGGAGAAGCTAGGAGCAGCCACAATGTATATTGCAGTATTTCAAGCTCTGGCAGGTGAGGAAGTATCTGACAAGACAAGATTATGTACCAAAATCTTATTCTGACAACAAAATATTATGTACCAAAATCTTCCTAAATCTTGCTCATGACTTTCCAAACATAGGATCACCTCATTTGTGATCTCCCTAATTGGAATCCTAAGTGATTTCTTCTAAGGGTGGAAAGGATTGTTGCTTCAACAACACCTGCAACTAAGGAATTTGGTTCATCAATTGCTTTAGGGTAGGATGCGAAGGATAATGGGACCTCGATTCTAATATGAAAACAATCCTTTCTCTGAGATGTTTAGGACTAGTGCATCAAAGGTTCTTGGCTCTAAATAGTTACCCATGCAGAACAGTAAGGCACCCACAGGTGTTGAAGCACGGTATTATGGACCTCTCACAATGACCAAGTTGTATCTACAATGATAGACCTTATGTGTGACAAGGAAGTATCTACAAATATTTGAGGATGATTTTATTGTAGCAACCATAGGAAGCATACCAAGTACATTCAATCTGACCACTGTATGATTGTATCTTTGATTATGTAAAACTATATACATATCCAAGCTTATAGGTGTCCAGAAGTAATCTTAATTCAAAGATCATCGTGGAGTTCATTATGATAGATTATGAACAAATGTGGATTTATATTGAAGTATGATTTATGACACATCTTAGAGCAGGAGGGAAATTGGTAAGAAACACTTGTTCACCAGGTCTATGGGATGGTGTGAATAAAGGGAATGGGTAGACCTTTTAATGATTTATTTGTGCTAAACACTTTAATGTTAGAACTGAAGTATATGATTTGTTTCTTGGAGAAGTATGTGAACAGACTTGCATGAGAAATATATGTGCAATCCTCTTGATGGTCGGCATAAGAAAACCTCTCTACTTGATATGTTTGTGACTGTATAGTATGACAATGACCAGTTGATGACAATTGGTTGAAGAAAACTTGATTAAAGACAACAGTGACAATTTATTTGACTTGTTAAAGAAAACAGTGATCTCCTTGACTTAACAGTGATTTATGACTATTGTTGATAGTGACTTGTATGAAAATGAGAGGTTGATGACAATCACAGTGATATAATTTAATTGAGTTGGTATAGTGGACAAATTCATTTCATATGAACATCATATTTGCAAGCAGTGTCTTGTACACTTGAGGATTGGATTCCTCACTCTTTCTCAATTGGACCTGAGAAGACCAAGATGGTGTTAGGATTATTAATCCTCCCTTGACCATACTGTCTATTAGATTATTTAGCCTAACTTAGGATTTTTAATTAAGTAAGTAAGTCCACTAGTACCATTGGGTCCACATGTCCTAATGGGACCACATGTACCAATTACTAGAGTGTGGGGAACACCAATAGAGGCTAACTGCCACTGATTGCACTTGCATGCATCAGTTTAGTCCCCTCCTAGGCCAATCCCTACATTTTAGGAGCCACTGGGAGTCTCGGCACACCAACCTCCTTCAGTTAGTTGGAGTTGGAACTAGTTAAGCTTAGTTAATTTCCAGTTACAATCAGTTCAGTTAGCGCTAGTTATGCATGGCTACATGTGGATAAGGCACCTTTGCTCACCTACCACTTCAGTTAGACTGAGTTAACTATTTATTATTGATTTTATGACTTGATTAGACACCTGGAGTTAACCACTTGAACTCCGATATTGATTGAGACACCATTAGTTAGATAGTCAGTCAGATACAGTCACATCCAGTGGGGAGATTCGAATTCATCCCTAATGATTCAAATTCTTTTCCTTATGTAAACTATTGTAAAATCATATTCTTTAATGAAAATGATACTATAATTCTCTGAGATATACTCATATGTTTCCTGTGTGGTTTGATTTGTTCAGTGTTTATCTTCATTCCTCTTTTACTGCATCAATAATATTTGACTCATTCCTTTAAGATCTAAATGGCACAACAATTCAACAGATGGGTCTTGGATCAAGAGTGGTTCTCTTCTTATCATTTTGTGTTGATTATAATTGTGAAGATTTAAGTCTTCCATGCATGAGCAATACCTAAAACAAGCTCACCAAACAAATGTTGCGTTCTCTTATGTTGTCTTACTTGTTATGATTCAGTGATCCAGTTGATAAACATGCTTATGATTCATTGTTGATTAGTTGATTCATGTTTATGCAATGATGATGTAATTGGTAGCATAATTCATTGATGAACTATGCATAATACTGAATAAGCTGATGATGATTGTTAACATTGAAAAAAGTAACAAAATTTATACACATTGTTCACCCCCCTCTTAGTGTGTTCGGTGTGTCCAATAGTTATGATAAACATTTGGGATCCTTCTTTTTGGAAATGGCTAAAATAATGGTAAGTCTCGTTGGGAAATATCTTGACTAGTGGATTGGGTAGTTGCATAATGATAAAGGATATAATTGCACTTAAACTACTAGTAACTACACATGGAAAGGGAAAGTACACATTCCACGGTAGTTGAATAAGAAAAAGTCAACATTATTGATTAGTTATTGATATAAACTAGTATGTTTTCAATAAAGGATAGAATGGAAATCCATGGTGTTTAAAACAAGTGAAATGTAAAATGACTCAATAGTGAGTTGAGTAATATATATCTCATTTCACAAGACTTAATGTTATGAATAAGATAGATGTAAATTATGCATATTAAGAACTAGATTACTCTTATCTATGATGATTTAGTAATATGGACCATGAGTTGCTTAAGTAGGCACATTTGTATTGAAAAGGTTGTGTTCATAAAAGGGGGAATTGGCGTATGGAATTAGGCATATAGAGGATTGAACCTATGTTGATATGAAAGATGTTATATGATGAATATACATATAAGAAATGAATGTGGTATGTGAGCATGACATGTTCTTTTGAATCTAATTACAATGGTTTATGTGTCAATGTGGATAGCTAGTGGTTTCACTTTGGAAAAAGTGTAACTTAAGATGATCTACAATCATGTCTATTGTTAAATTCCACTATTAGCAATTATGATAATTAAGTTTGTGTAAATAATATATTTGTATTATAATATTATACAATATGACATGATTTATGTATGCCTCGGTGATTTGGCATGTTGACTTGTGTTTGTTAAGTCTATTGTAGCATGACTAAAAATGTATGTGGTTTGTATGACTACAATGTGTTAAGATATTGGAAATATAATGATTCCATAACTATTTTATTGAGTTCATAAAGATAATATGATACAAGGAGTTAACGAGGAATTATGAGAATAATTCATATATTGATGACTAATCAAGTTGAGTCTGTATCATGGTATAAGTAAATGGGGATGTTTTATATTCTTCTTATAATCTTATAAGGATTAAAATGAGAGTATACTACTTAGTAAATTGTATGGAAAATGGATTAACATATAAGTTATATGTTTTATTATATATGGAATGAGCTTATAGGCATGTTAATTGGATGATTGGAAGGACATCATGATGATGTTGCATTTTGAATGATCATTTGTTTATAATTTTGAAAATGATATGACCTAAAGAGATAGAATGAGTCAATTTCACAACCTATGTAACATTGTTTGATGTCTTATATTGAATCTTTATTAACACGTGAGACAAGGAAGTAATTTTCTTTATTTTTCTTATATGAAAAATTCGATCTAAGTTTAATCCAAAAGGGGGAGTAAATAGTGTCCAACTCTTGATAGTTTAGTCTATGACACCTGAAACGAGTTCTTTTAATGAACCAATGTATGGGTTATATGTGTCAAACTTGTGTATAGGCCTATATGTTATAGACATGGTTTCGCTCATATGACTAGTGAGCGCCTATATATATATATATATATATAGGCGCTCACTAGTCATATGAGCGAAACCATGTCTATAACATATAGGCCTATATATATATATATATATATGTCAATGATTATGTTGTTCGCAAAAACCCACAAACAAAGCCTCGTCGATGGGGGTTCTTACTCTGTCGACGCCCAAGCAGCGAAATCTCCCTCAACACTAGCCCAGACAGGTTTTACCCTGCCCAGCAACATCTATAGAGCAGATGAGGTCTCACCTGATATGGTCAAGGGAGAGCTGTCATAACCAAGTTTTCGGAAGTAAGAAGGGAAGATATGGAATCCACGGCTTCGACTGGATAACTAACATATTATAAAACTAAGACAGTTATTATAAATCTAAGACAGTCCTCACAATTCATCCTCACAACTACGGATCTAACAGATCGCATCATTCATTTATCGCAGCAGTGTTGTCGCGGCATTATCATTCATTCAACAGCTATATCATCATTCATCAGAATTACAAAAGAATTAGGATAGATCACATCATCAGTTCATCGCAGCAACATCAACAAACCATAAACAAATTCAATATACTTGTCATCGACACCACAGTAGACAAAAGAGGAAAATAGAAGACAACATTTAGGCAACAACCGTCATTTCATATTAATTCTGCATAGCAGATCAAAAACAAATAATGCTTCTCCATAGTAGGAGACCGGTTACATCCCAAAATTCAGTACCTGACACAAACAGATCGCATATTGTTCAAAATAGAAGACTCGTCAAGACCATAGATAGATTGCAATAGATCTCATCATACATACGATTGTGTCCTTACAATTGCAAAACTAGCTCTATATATAGGCTTGCACCTTTACATCAAAGGTCCACAAAATGTGGTCAATTAATACATTAAATATAAAAAGTGGTTATTTTTCCGCCCATCGCATTGATCTGTCCTTGCACTGTGTCATGTGAACTTGCGCATCTACTGCGATGTTGCACAACTCACTTACCCAAAACCCCTGCCAACAGGCCCCCAACACAGTCTTGTGGCTCGTCCTCGAGCCACGTCAGGTTGACAGGGTATATGCCAATGTCTTGTCCTTGAAATCTTCAAACTGCTGCGAGATATCTCGAACCTAGAGCTGGACTCTTTTGGTCGCGCTTTGACAGTTGAGCAAAGTCTGATGCATGGGGTGTGATTCCCCATCCTTGCTATCGACCATCTTCCGACTTTCTTGCACCACCTGCAGTGTTGCGATTGCTTTGACATCTAGTTGCCCACCAACTTCTTGAAAATCATCCAACCGGGCATGGCACTTTTGTTGCCATTCTTGGGCATGGTCAGCCCTCTGCTGTAGGTCCTTCAACTCCTAGCCCATGTGATATGCACCATGAGTGGCAATGCTCGTAGCGACATCTTCAGTTTTGTCAACTCTCCTTCAGCTTCTTGCACCTGCATGGTTACTTGGTCGAGTTGTTCGTCCTAGACAATGCTTTTCCAAAACTGTGTCATCACCTCCATAATTCCCTTCGCTTATTCTTCCATTATTTCAAACTGGGCCGCTATCTTCTCGATAATAGCCTTCTGCTCGACAACCTGCTCTGGCGGTGTCTCTGGATGGACCAGGGCATTGAGTAGAAGGTTGGTGTCCTGGAATTAAAAAATAACTTCCCCAATTTTCTTGGCTTTAGAAACTGTAGTAAGCTTGACCGTGTTCTCAAAAATATGTTGAAAAACCTCATCAATGACTTGCTCGACTTCACCAGAACTTGCGCATAGATGCACCTTCTCAATGATAACGTGGTCTTGCACCTTCTTCAACTCGATTATTTCCTTGGAAGCCTCGCACTGTAGCTCGGCATGTGCTGCCTTCAATACATCAATATCCCATACCTTCTCTTTCTCCAACTACACCCTAACCTGATGCAGCTCCTCCACTTCTTTCTACAGCTTCTTAGCTATGCTCTGGGACTGCACATACCCATTCATAAGCTCCTTCTGCCTATCCACCAATTCCTGGGTGGAAACATGCTGTAGCTCCACAAGCGCCTAAGCTGGTAACTTGTTAAGATCCAAGGCGATACTCTGGATCGGCCGCAGTAACAGGTTCACTTCTTTACTCCCTGCGTCGATTGCAGTCGGGGGAACTTGAACGTTCCTAGTCCGCAGCTCAGTGTTGATCGATGGGACTTCTTGCATTACATGTCTCTCGAGTGTCTTCCTAGAAACAACATCAAAAATAGAATTCAACCTATCTCTTACTACAGCAAACTCTTCATGGTTGGACTCTCGTATCGCTTGTGCTGCAGCCTCAGAGCAATTAGTGACCTCTTTGATGAGTCGTTGTAGTTGGTCCTCCATCCCTGACCAGGTACCGTTTCCCACATCGTATTCTTGGCACCATTTGGTTCGATTTTCCTCCCACATGCACTGTGCTTCAGCCTCAGTGTCAGTCGATGACTCCTTATCAAAGTTGTGAACACTCAGTTCCTCCTTGACAAGCTCGTCCAGGGCATCAGGTGGTGGCTCCTTGGAGAGTTCCTCTTGACTCACGGAGTTGCGCCATTCAGCCGGCCACTCCTCAACGATAGCATCCAATTCTTCATCAGTAAATTTGTAGGCCAAAGGTATCCACTACTTGTTAGGGTCCCGCCATGCTTGGATATATATGGAGTGAGGCCCGATAGCGAACTGAATGAGCCGTTGATACTTGTCTACCGCATAATTGGATAATTGGGGAAGTTTGATAGCTGTGGCTTGCAATGCTTCCCAATAGACCCAAAAATGGATCACACAGTCTGCTTGTTGACTGGGATCCTCAACCCACCACAAATTCTGATAACGTGCACCGCGGCACACCTTCATCGCATCGACTGCCATCAGCTGATAATCTTCTGGTTCCATCCATGCGACAAGCGCAATGAGGATTAATAGCCAACTGTAGGAAAATGGCCACCCAACCTGAGCAGCGAGAGCATCGTCGAGCAACTGGTTAAGAAAAAACAAGGACCATTTCATTTACATGTCTTCTGTGCATATTTGTGCACAAGCGACCATGCTCGAGTTGCACTGGACCGTCGATTCCCCCATACAACCTTTCTCACCAAAATACGCACCCTGCTACGCATCACCTATGAATTAATGTTGTCAATATGATAGGAGAAGTTGTCATGCTGCAAGCCAAATCTCTCCTTCAGCTGCTTGGAAAGCTTCTTGTCAGTATCTCACCCATGGATATACTGCGTCAGATCTTCCCTAGCCTTCGGCAAGCTCGTAATGCTCACAATTAAGTCAACTGTGACAGGAATTGGCTCATTTAACCAGAGCGTCCCACCATGAAAGCAGGCCAAGAGTTGCTTGACACATGCATGATCTTCGTTCAGTAACCTGAAGTGAGGCATATTTATGAGCCCCAACAATCCTGAGTTATTCAAGCCGCTCTCCCATGGTTTGTGGAATCCTCTGAATTGGTGCACCAGGTGCCATCAAAACTGATTTATAAGGCTCATCCTAGACATCTTTGAGCAATAGAAAATTGTGGCCCTCAAACTTTAACTTGATCAAGGCAGGGATGATATCGACCGAGCAAGTCATCCCTTCCAACAGCGGTGGCAATTTTGGTGGATACTTCTGATTCTTCGTAGGTTGTCGCGGCTTCGCTCCCAGATGCGTTGGAGTGACATATCCCAGGATATCATTAACAGATATGCCCCTAGGTGTCATAGACTCTATAGCTCCCGAGATCAACGGCCCAAACTATGCAGTCCCCTCTCCTTGCACTCTAGTCAAAGTGCGAGTGTGCCTCTTCTGCGGCGGTGTGGAACTGGGATTCTAAGCCTGTCGCTTTCTTTTGGGAATCAGCAAAGAGCCTACTGGCATACTCATGACTTCTTATTCAATGACCATGGGCCGAATGGGGGATTCCTACTCACTGGAAATATCAATTGCGTCGGGGTCACTCAGCATGCCGCACTCCCTAAACCTTACTATGCACCCAATGACTCTACACCTCTACTCTGCAACTCACCAAAATCTCACAACATAACTCCCACCTCTACTCCACAACTTGCATGCATCTTAACACTTTTATTTCTCAATGAACTGCTCTGAACAATGCCTTTCTCCTGCATCCCATGCACTTTTTATAGACACTTCCCAATTCGAAATCATCATTACCAAATCCACCATGTCCATCATGACCAAATCCAGCAGTAATGACCCCAAATCCACCAGCAATCTTACCCTTCTAATGGTCAGATCATCCATTAATGCACATCACTTCAACAAGCACCACTGGCTAATTGTTTTAACTATCTGTATTTATTGCTAATTTGACCAACTCATGGCCCTTTGCCTATCGCAGGTGATCTCCCTTCCGTCGCTACTAACTCTATCCTTGCGTGGCCTCTTCCCCTAGGCTCACCTTGCTTCTATCTAACAAAATCTTCCATTTTTTTTGGCACCTCAAGTGGTGCACATCTCTGACCCTGTCCTATAGGGCTTTAAGCGACTCCCATTGATGAGAGTTAGCAGTACCGCACCATCTAATTGCTGTAACTGAACCGCACCTCCAGAATTAATGGAATGAACAAGAGATGTACCTAACGAGTGCATTTGTAACTTACTTGTATGCTTCATGAATTTGCTGTCGTATAACAACACCAAATCTCCTTCCGTAAACTGTTTTTTCTTAATGTGGCGATCATGCCACACCTTCTGTCGATCCTTCACAACACATTGGTAGAATCCTACAATAAAGAGGTCCTCTTCAAGTTGGATCAACTACGCAATGTGCTCCTCTAATGCGTCTGCATCATCCATGTCAATCACCGCAATGATGCGCAAACTAGGAACAATGTATTCCATGGGTATAATTGCCTCTTATCCATATACCAACTTAAATGGTGTATGTCATGTCATTTTTTTACAAGTGGTGTGATAGGCCCATAGCACTGCTATAATTTTCAAGTCTCGGTCATCGCAATTAGCATTACATACCTTTGTCAACATTGTTTCCAAAATTTTGTTGAACGCCTCAACAGTCCCATTCGCATGCGGATGGTATGGTGTGCTTTTTTTATGTTGCACCTGCAACTCCTCAGTTAACACTCTCATAGTATGGTTGATAAAATGACTTCCCTGGTCACTCATCAATATCCTGGGACACCCAAACCGTGTCACAATATTCGCAAATATGAACTTCATTGTTTTCACAGTGGTACAATCCACAACTGGTGCGGCTTCTGTCCACCTGGTCATATAGTCAGTTATGGTAATGATGTATCACGCACCAGTCCTCTTCCCCGGCAGATTAATTGGACCCACAAAATCCATGACCCATTTATCAAAAGGTTTTAGAGTTACCTGTGGCACAAGCAGCATCTCATCCCGTCGCGATGGTTTATCGATGCACTGGCAGACGTCACAAATCCACACATAGTCTACATCATCATTGTGCAATGTAGGCCACCATATCCCAGTGCGCAACACCTTCCGCACAGTAGCCCTTCCTCCATAGTGACCTTCCGTGATTCCTGCATGTGCTTCTTCTAGAATGGGTCCCTGCTCATGCGGTAGGATACACCCTCGTAATATTTCATCTGGTCCAAGCTTGTATAACTACCCAGTAATCAGCTGGAAATCTGAAGCTTTTAATACAAACTACTTCTTCTGACTAGTCAACATGTCCTCTGGAGAAACTCTTGTTGTCAAGAACCAAATGATTGGAGCAAAGTGGTCATCCGGGATCTCTACCCGGAACATTTGCACATGTGGCAGTCTGTCATCAATATTGGTAGGTTATTCTCCAGTATCTATTTGAGACAGGTGATCAGGACCAGCATTCAACCAGTCTGGCTTCACAACTATTTCAAAGTCAAATTCCTGAAAACGTAGTAGCCACCGAAAGATATTCCCCCCAAACACATGCTTATTGACCAAATATTGCAAAGTGGAATGATCGGTGAACATCTTGAAGTGACCGCCTAACAAACAGTGCCTAAACTTTTGCAAGGCATAAACCATCCCCAAGCCTTCTCTTTCAGTCGTTGTGTGATTACATTCAACAAACGACAATTTCTGTCACATGCCCCAATTTGCAAAAACAATTTTATATTATTTGAGGAAGANTTGATGACCTAGTGGGGTCAAGAATATTTAATGTAAATTCAGAATATTTTATTTATAAATAAATAAATGAGGAGACAACAGCTTAGGAGAGTTGTTAAAAGAGTGTTCACTAGTCAATTGGTGGAGGAGACTGGGTGGAGAGAAAACTGACATGTGGCAGCATCCTCAAACCACTTCCAACTATTGCAAGTGGAAACTTCCCTATATTTGTGGTCATGATTCCCCAAGAAAGTGGAATCATAGCAGGTGGCTCATTTGATGAAAACTGACCCAGAATACCTAGGCATCTCTATAAAATTTCCCATTGAAGAGAGTTGAGGCTGCTCATTCTAGAGAAGTGATCATTCAAGGTGAATGAATTTACTCAAGATAAATTCAATGGAGGGGAGTCTGGAATGTGTTTGAGGGGATAACTGCTGATATTGATCTTGTTGCAGCTTTTAAGCTAAAGGGCATACTGCTGAGAGCAAATTGTTATTACTAAGGTAATTGAACCAGTCAGGTGACAGAGGTTTTTACAGTTGCATTCTCCACCCAGTTCTCAGCCAAGAAGACTAGGAACGGGATCGAGGGTCCTAAGGAAGCATTGTTTGAGCGCTCTCCAGGAGTTTGGTAGGGAGGAATAGCCTCCTTAAGCTGTTGTCATCTTGTCCTCAACAGGTTCTATTTTATTCTTACTGTCTTAGTTAAGTAAACATTAGTTTATCTATTACATACATGTTAAATGTTTAGGGTTTATGAATGAAAGGTAACTATTAAATGTTAGATTCAGTAAATTTATAGATTATTTATAGAAATGGAAATGGTTATTTAAATAGTGAAATAGATAGAAATTAAATTTCTAAGCTGTGTTTTTCCACACCTGAACCCAGGTCATACTCTAGCACAGTTAGATTGTTTTAAGTAAATGAAATAATTATTTTATTAGAATGAAAATTATTTTAAAAATTTTAAATTTAAATTCGACGCCTATTTTTAAATGAAATAATTCTTAGAATGATCCAGGTCTCCCTCACCAGGTTTTGCAAGCACAACCCCGAACGCAACATAATAGGCGTCGACATACACATGGAACTCCTTGTTCCAATCAAGGAATACTAGTATGGGTGCAGAGGCCATCTTGGCCTTCAGTGTGTCAAAACTTCCTTGACATTCTTGACTCCATTCAAATGCAGCATCCTTCTTTAGGAGCTTCTCCATATGAGCAGTAATCGCAGCATATCCTTTGATGAACTTGTAATAGTACCCCGTGTGCCCCAACATCACCCAGAGCATCTTCAGATTCGTCGGCAGCAGCAAACTAAGAATTAGCACGATATTTGCTTGATCAACCAACAGACCTTCCTTACATACTATGTGTCCAAGCAGCATTCGAAAAGGCGCACATAAAATGCACTTCTTTGAGTTTAGTGTGATTTGATGATGTCAACACTGTTCCAGCATCAATCGCAGGTTTTCTAAGTGATCTATAACCAAACCATAGACTATCCAGTCATCCATGTATACCTACAGGAATTTTTGAATGAAATCGATGAACGCAATGACAAATACCCGAGAAAATATTGCTAGTGCATTCTTCAGCCCAATCGGCATGACTGTATATTGAAAACAACCCCATTCAATGATAAATGCGGTCTTATGGAAATCCTCCTTTGCAATCCAAATCTGGTGGTACCCCAAAAATCCATATGTGAAGGAATACATCTCCTAACCGCCTACTACTTCAAGGACCTCATCTGTAAATAGAGTCGGGAATGGATCATGCAGGCAGGCGTCATTCAACTTTTTTAGGTCGACGCAAATGTGGACTTCACCAGTCATTTTATCCTGAACCACTATAGTGCTTATCCACTCTAATTCTTCTACATGATCGATGATCCCAGCATCCAACATCTAGTTGATCTCAGCCTTCACACGGTCCTTGTATCGTGGGTTCAGTCAATACAGCCTTTGTCGCACAAGTTTTGCATCTGGTTTCAATGGGATTTTCATCTCCCCTAGGTCCCCTAATATCCCCTTCATTTCTGAGAACTGCATTGAAAAAATATCTTGGAATTCATGCAGCAGCTCCATAATTTTTTCCATTGTTTCCTCATCCCAATAGTCCCCAATATTGGAAAATTTCAGGTTTTATTCCGTCCCAATGTTGAATTTCCTTATCTTCAGCAACTGACTCATCGAATCTGTCGGTATGTCTAGCATTGCAATGTCGCGGATTCCTTCTGACTTCGGAATACTAACATTCCATAACTCATCATCATCGTCAGGTTCCCCAGATATATTGTAACATGTCATCATGGATTGCATCGAGTAGTGCGCATGTGGATCAACTGGGTATGCGACAAGGACAACCTTCAGCACTATGTCGCGAATGATTTGTAATGCATTATGTACCTCTGGGTTGGCATCCTAAAAACTAAACATCTGCACAAAGCAAACGGAAAACTCCTCCCAATTGGTTATAGTTCTACGCACTTCTACTGCTACATACCAGGATCTCAGCATCTCATCCAGAGTATGAACAAAAGCATGGACCCACTCATCTTTAGGTCACGATGCCCATAAGGCCTAACGTTCCATCAAGTGACTGGTGGGTTCATTCCGTACATTGTATGTCCCAGCATGATAGACCTCTGAACCACTGAAGCACACCATCATCAATATCTAACACTGTCCCTAGTCACGGATTGTATGTTTGTGTGTCGCCCACCATCGAGTTGGGATAGCCTTCAGCACTACATCTAGGGCTAAGAACCTCTGTGGTTCAAATACTTTCTCTTCAAATTCTTGAAGGAATTATGATAACTTTGGCATCTCTTCATAAATTGGAAACTCAACAGTCTCAATTGCTATGCAACGGAGGGATTGTGTAATCAACCCGCATTTCTTGAACAACACCTCATGCAGCCTATTTTGCCAATTTTTCAAAGCATCATCAGAATCAAAGGACACATAACTAGCGTTGTGCCATCTGAGTTCACCATCGATGGTAGGGTGGGTAAAGTCTTTAGAGATATTATAGGCATGATCCCAACTTATACCAGCTTCATCCCTTACCAATTCAATATATCGACATCCTTCTTGAGGGTCGATGGGAGAAATGACTCTGACATCCTGGTTCGCAAATGTCATAACCCATTTTTTAAAATTGATAACTGCCATGATATCATTAGCCCACCCAATCCCTAGCATTGTAGGATAGGAACCTCCATCTTCAAACACTTCTACCACATCACAATTAGCATATGTTTTCATACCTTCAACATCGACAACCATGTTTGAACCTTTTCCTGATTTGCTAGTCACAGCTGTACCGACGACCATCCCAATGTCACCTTCCCCATTAGCTGTGAATTTTGCTTGGTAAAAAATTTTACATCTAATTTGAGATCCAGAATAACCGTGTCAACCTCGTAATCTCCAATCTAGATGTTCATCCTCATCTCCTTTCCTGTCTTCCTCTTTTGCAAGGAGTTCACCATGGAATCCTTCAATGTCTTATCCCGGTGGTACAACAACTTCTCAATCTCAAAAAGGGCTTCAGGATCCCTTGCCAGCAATAGACAACTCTCAAAGAACTACTGCAAGGTACCATGCTGCCATGATGGTCCTGCCTCTACAGATGGATTAAAAACAGACAGCATGTCGATAATAGGAAACTTATTCGTATTTTTATCGATTGCATGCCTGGCCTCAAAGAAGGTTTCTTTCTCCGTCACAATATCAAATGCTACCTTTTTCTTTCTAGTGGACCGAACTTGCTAACGTGGTCCATCTTCTCCAGTTGTCGCACCAGCGCAAATGACAACCCCAACGTCGACATCCTTCATTCGTGGTTTGGCTTGAATTGTTGCAACCGTCGATCCTTGATTCAGGTTCTGGACTTGATTCAATGGTGGGTTCTTATTCAGCAGCGGGTTATTCAGCAGATTCTGAGTCTATGGAAGGATTTGATTCTGCATCATCGGTCGGTTTTGCACTTGGAACGTTGGCTGGTTCTGAGTCTATGCATTCTGCAACTGAGGAATGTTTCCAGGATGCCATTTTGTAATCAACTGAGGGAAATTTTCAACATTATGTTCATTGGCCACATAGTATGTACACTATGCATGAGGACACTCCCTCTGGTAGTGCCCAAATACTCCACAAGTATAAAACTAGATTGATTCTCAACCTCATCCTCCTCCTCGACTGAAGCCTCCTCGTCGTCCTCTGAATCCTCCATGAAATCCTCCTCAGATTCCTCCTTGCTGAAACTGGGGCTGAGCTAACTACTGCTCTGGGGGTTTGGTTGCTTCTAGACATAGTGTGCATCTTGAACATATTGTGCCTGAGGCTGAATGAGTGGTACATGATTATACTACAATCGTGGCGCAAACTATGGTTGCGCTACGAAATGCAGTTGCAGTGCAAACTATGGTTGTGATGTAAAATGTTGCTGCGGTTACGACGGGACAAATTGCATCTGGGGTAGCAGTGTATACTGCACCTGTGTTGCTGGCTATGCCATATGTGACTGCGCTTGCATTTCCTGGGGGTCCTCACCTTTCACAAAGTATGAATCACATGTCCTTTCTTGGATCAAGTCATAATATTGACAGTTTTTATTGTCATGTCCTACTGACGGAAAAAATGTACAATACAAACTCTCTATCTTGGTAACCATATTTTACATGTAGTCACAGTTCTCATGTTGATTCCCATAAACCTGACATATGCGGAACCATGGTACACCAGCACAGCTCAATGGGTTCGAGGCTCCTGAAAGAAAATAATTTCAGAACGTTGGATAGGTATCCTTGGTGTGTCCATCTGCACAACATTAGGTGCACCAAAGGTCATCATGATCTTCCTTCGCCTTCTTGATATCTTGCAGTTGGAGCGTCAGATTGGCCAACTGTGCTTGAATCTAGTTCATCCTGACCGCGGTTTCTCCTACCGGCGATGCTTCTAATTTCATCACGATTTCCAGAGCCTCGCTCTGCGTCGCAATATTTTGTTGCATTATCATTTGTCTTATATGTGGGACAAGCATTGTGATGAACCACTCCTTGTGTTCAACATTGCTCATCTGGAAACTGGCTCGAGCCATCAACATCTTAAACCGTTGATCAAAGTCCCAAATTGTTTCCTTGGGGAACTGCTTGATTTCTTTCAACTCGGTAATGCACTGAGCCTCGGACTTTGGCTTCTTGAATTCTTCAAATAACCCCTTACGGATCTCATCCAATGTTTTCACTGAACCTTCTTGACAAACCGGCATGAATCTCATGTACCAATCCAGCGCACGACCCCTGAGGGTGGTTTCCAGCTGGATTTTCTTGATATCATCATCGACATTCCATCGAGCGGTCTAGATCGCCTCACACAAGAACCAGTATTGCTTTGGGTCATTTGTGTCGTTTCCATGAAATATTGGTAACTTCATTTCATCGCCTACCATTCTGGGCCTTCTTCCTCCGGCTGGTACTCTATTGCTAGACTGCTGCTGACACGTCGAGCAAGTCGACATAGAATGCGCATTTCTTCCTGGTGGTGGAGTAGTGTGTGGAGGTGTGGACATGTTACTGCTGGGGTTCGAGGCTCCCGTCTTTCTGTGTTAGATTTTTAACATTAATCTATCATTATATTAGGATCTTTTCACTGAGAGAATAACAAGCACAGCAACCAAACACAAGAGACAATGAACATAGTGTTTTTTCTCAGGGAAACCATAAATGGAGAAAACCCTGCAACTTCCTCAGAGATAGAATCAACACCAAAAGTAAAACCCCAAAACAGTAAGATGATCTCCCGATAGCAGTAGACTCTTTCTTCCTAGCCCCAGTGTCTTCTTCTTCCTCAGCTATGCGCTACAACTGAGTGTGAGTGAGTGTGTGATAAATAGAGAGGCTCACTCTCTATTTATACTAATTCTTGACTTGAAAATAACCTACTAGGTCCGACTTCTCTAGGAGAGTCTAATAACCCTAGTTGCCCGAAACTGCGAGGACTTTAACCCTTGACCAATAGGAGGGTTACCCACAATGACTTCACATGACTTGTTTACATTATAGAAACTCCCGATAGAAACATCAGGGCATGACATGACTCAATTACATTACATACACATCCCATAATAAACATTGGGTTACAATACATAAGAAATACAAGTGAATACATTCCGAAGTTACAATTACATCAACACTCCCTCTTAACTAGGAAGGTACTCTCTCAACACAATTTATCAACATGAGTCTTCTTCTCTGTATCATCTGGATCATCCACGAGTCTTAGTCATCTTCAAGTCATCTTCATCTTCAAGTTATCTTCATCTTCAAGACATCTTCATCTTCGGATCTGGATCATCATTGGAACATCATCACTGGCTCTGGATCATCACTCGATCTGGATCATCACTGCTGGATCATCATCACTAGATCATCGTGGGTGCTATCTCATGATTCTTCTCATCACAAGAAGTTCTACAGAGCCAACCCTTTTTCATGTTGGGTGTAGACCTAACCTCCATGTAGGTCTTCTTCAACATTTATATCTAACCCTAAGTCAAAATGGCCCGTCCAACACTTACATCTAACCTTAACTCGTCAGAAAGGCATGCCCAGCACTCACTGTTACACCAAAATCTTGTCACCATCATGTGATAAGACATTTGACATACCTACTTTCCCTGAATCCCAGCTCTTGGAGTGGAAACCCATACTAAATGTCAATATTTCATGAAAGTTCCCAGCACCATGCTTCCTTTGTTAGCCAAGAGCGGCACCTTGTTCGCACCGCCTATCCCTTGTTATCCACAAGCGGTGCCACTGCTTATGGCCCTTAATCCATAAGTGTTTCTTACCAGAACCGCTCTGTCATTGAAGGAGAAATGCAGTACCCTGGGTAAAAAGAGAAAAAGAGAATTTTCTCGAGGCTTCTAGATTATAAGCCTCGTGTCCTCCCTTATCCCTACTGTTGTGGGTTAGTTGAGCTCAAGATCCCTCATCCTAGGATCTTAGAGACCACCTCATCCACTTATCTCTCAACCATCCCTATCCATCTAGCCTTATAAATACAAGCTTATGGTCATGGTTGAGGGGGAGAACTCTTAAGGTATTGTTATGTTGTTGGATTGATCACTTGGTCCATACCATTGGAGAGCATAGAGAGAGATAGAGTCGGAGCTTATGGGGATGAGAATGTTTGGTTTCATGGAGATGCATGTCAACACTAAGGCTTGGTTGTAAACTTCTTCATATTTCTATATTAATTCAAGTTGATTTCTGTCCCACATATATTGTTGTTGTTAGATTCCTTAGTCACTAACATAGATCAGTAGATTATATTCTGGTTGCCTTGATCTGTTTGCGTGTTGAAGCTTATTGTAGGTACATAGGGTAACAATCGAAGCATTGCATTCCAGGTATCTACCACGTCTAGGGAGAGTCTTCAACCTCTGTCCTCTATTTGTTCTGGATCTGAACCATTCAGGCCAGTGGAACACCTTACTATCCGCAGGAGGTGAAATATTCCAGCCAAAACTCACATATGACCATGAGAGGAACTTAATCCCCTCACCATGTCAGAATGGACCAGCCCTTACATCTGACCATGGAAAGAACTTCATCCTCTCGCCATGTCAGAATGGCCCAGCCCTTACATCTGACCATGGAAGGAACTTCATCCTCTCATGATGTCAGAATGGCCCAGCCCTTACATCTGACCTTGACTCGTCATAATGGCCCAACCCTTATATCTGGCCTTAACTCGTCAAAATGGCCCAGCCCTTACATCTGACCTTGACTAGTCATAATGGCCCAGCCCTTACATCTGACCTTGACTCGTCAGAATGGCCTAGCACTCATATCTAATCATGTGAGAACACATCCCATAGTCATATGAGAATGGCCCTTAGTCCCATACTGCGCTTTCCTGGTAACTGACCAGGTGCCTCCATTCTCCCATAGAATGGAATCATCCCTTATATCTAATTAAGTGGGAACCAATCCCTCAATCACATCAGAATGGCCATGCACTCACATTCATATCAGAAAGGCCCTCAGTCCTAGATCGAGTATTCATGGTCACTGACCAGGCACCTCCATTCAAAGAATGGCAACAACCCTTATATCTGATCATGTAGGAACCAATCCTACAGTCATATCAGAATGGCTTAGCACTCATATCTGACATGGAAGGAACCAATCCTCTCATCATGACAGAATGGCTCATCCCTTACATCTGACCATGGAAGGAACCAATCCTCTCACCATGTCATAATGGATGATGGACTCATCACTTCCCCTTGGAAGGAACCTCGATCTGGAGAACACCAAGCTTCTCCCTGAAGTACTCAAACTTCACTCTGGCTAATGGCTTTGTCAACACATCAGCTATCTATTCGTCCATCGCAACATACTGGAGCTTCACTGCTCCTCTCTGTACCATATCCTTGATATAGTGATATTTGATCTTGATATGCTTCGACTTGTCATGGAACACTAGGTTCTCTAACAACTTCACACAACTCTGGTTGCCGCAATATATACAAGTAGCATCCAACTGGAGATCAAATAAATCATACAGTAGCTTCCTTAGCCATACTGCCTCACAACTAGCTGAACAAGATGCAACATACTCTACTTCAGCTGTACTCAGTGCCACACATGATTGCTTCTTGCTAAACAAAGAGATCACACCTGATCCCATCTAGAAGCAACACCCAGAAGCGGCTCTTCCTATCAATCGCACTGCTTGCCCAATCTGAATCAACATAACCCTCTAGGTTAATCTTCTAACTTGCCTCATACTTGATCCCATAATCAACTACACCCCTCAAGTACCTCAGAATATGCTTTGCAACAATTGAGTGAACATGTCTCGGATCTGTCAAGAACTAGCTCAAGGTGTTCACAGCAAAGCAAATATCTGGTCTCGTGTTCATCGAGTACATCAAGGACCCAATCATCTGACGATACATCATAGCATCAACTGCTTATGATGAAGCATCACTCAATAGCTTCAGGTTCGATTCCATAGGTGTGGTCATGGCCTTGTAGTCCATCATCCCAAATCTCTTCAGGATCTCTACCATATATTTCCCTTGCCCCAGGGAAATTGCATTTGTATTCTGCCACATCTCCATGCCTAGAAAATAATGCATCATACCCAAGTCCTTGATTTTGAACTCGGCAGCAAGCTTCCTCTTCGTATCAGCAATCAACCCATCCATACCTGTTACAAACAGATCATCAACATACAGTAGGAGCATCACTGGGTTGCCATCTTCAACCTTGTAGTAAAGTTTGGAATCTGCTTTATTCTTGGTAAAGCCCAAACTAGATAGAAAGCTGTCAATTCTGTTGTACCATGTCCTAGGTGCCTGTTTCAAACTGTACAGGTATTTCTTCAATCTACATACATGAGACTCCCTGTCATGTGTCTCAAAACCAAGTGGCTGCTCCACATACACTTCCTCTTCCACTACACCATTCAAGAAGGCAGTCTTGACATCCATCTAGTGTATCTTCCATTTCATCACTGCAGCCAAAGAAAGTATTGATCTGATGGAAGTGTATCTGGTTACAAGTGCAAAAGTTTCTTCATAATCTATTCCTTCTTTCTGGGAGAAACCACAAGCAACAAATATTGCTTTATTATTTTTCTATGCTACCGTCTGCAGCATGCTTGATTTTGTAGATCCATTTGGAAGTTACAACAGACTTCCTTTATGGTCTTGGGACAACATCCCAAACATCATTCTTCATGATCGATCGATACTCTTCGATCATAGGTTCTTTATTGATAAAATCACATAATAATTATACATACTAGGAGCAGGATCTGGTCCTCTTTCTTTCTCTGTGATTCTCTTCTGGAGCTCCATATCTTTCCGCTCCTTGGATAGCTTCTCGTACCCAAGCAGGTTTCCTCTTGTGAGGATTCTTCTCCTGAGGTGGATCTATAGGTTCTTGAGGTTCTTCAAATTCTCGATCTTCTTCTTGAGTTTCTTCGTTCATGGTTGTATCATGAATTCTGGGTGCTTCTGCTACTTCAGGTTCTTCAGCATGTCTCTTTCAGGATTTGTTGTAAACTGAGTCTTCATCAAATGTCACATCCCTATTTATGTCAATCTTCTTGAATCCTGGGAAGCAAGGATGATTTTAAGAACCCCCCCTAGAATTATATGTATAAAAATTGGGCGAATCTCTCTGATATATAGGAAAAGTTGAAGGCGATTTTATCAATAATATAATATGTATATATAAAAAATTTGGTGAATCTTTTATTTTATTATATAATGTTGTAAAATTTTGGTGAATCTTTCATTTTATTATATAATATTGTAAAATATTGGTGAATCTTTCATTTTATATATAATGTTGTAAAAGCTT
>LPNX011042019.1:31969-57194 GCA_001517045.1 Pseudotsuga menziesii | reverse complement strand
TCACAAAATGCAAGATGTTGCTAGTTGACAAAGATGATGCTATTGGGAGGGTATGTACAAGCAATAGCAGTAGTACAATGTACATATATATTCATTAACTAAAAGTTGCTTGTAATGTTTTTATATGCAGGGTTGGATGACTGTTAGAGTACCCTAAAGGGGGGTATTATAAAATGCATACCAAGTATAGGATGGGCAGCAACTGAAAGGGTATGGGGTGGAGTTACGCTTCTATCAATGCTGCCATGCACTAGTGCTCAAGGATATGGGATGACTGCAAAACATCGCAGGCTACTAGAAGGTGAAATTTTAAAGTAGAATCTGTAGAATTGTTCAATCCCTCTGGTTCCTAAGGTCTGTGGTTAACAATGGTAAACTCTGGTTGTTTGATTGGTTGTTAACAATGATATACAAGGTGAAAATTCAAAGTAGGATCTATGAAAATTTTCAATCTTGTTTGGGACTGATATATCCTGGTTCAAACTATGATATTAATTATTTTCATTGTATTTGTGTTATATGTATGAATGTACAGTTTGTTTTCACAATCGCTTGAATGTCTTACACGACTTACAGGTGGTAACAACTGTAGGCCTACTCAATTGTTGTTATGTAGGAGCAATCATACCAAAAGGGGGCAATTGCACGCTGCATCTTAACAATGGCACCCAAGACACTTGTGACTTTCACTATGTGGGTAACTATGAATAAGTTTAAAGAGGGAAGAGCCTGGAGTAGCAATACAACATGAGGTAATTTTTCACTTCAGTATAGAACCTGAGGTAATTTTTCAGTTCACTAGGGTTTGTGGATCTTGGTATCTCGGTGTACATGCAAGCACAAAAAGATAACTTGAGTAGAGACTGAATTTATTTACAGTATTTAGTATTTGTTCTTGCTATTGTAATTTAAATAGTGAAATTTTTGAAATTTTGTTTTCCAAAAATTATGCAATAAAACGTTTCTTACTTCCTCACCTGATTAGAATTGACTTGAGCAAGAATACCACAGCTAACTCATGCTAGTAGCATCAACAACAACTATTGTTGGATATGTTGAAGAAGAATAAGCACCCATATGAAAACATAGGGAAGAACCCATGGACAAGTGGCCTTTCTCTCAAGCTGACAATTTACAGTTAGCAGACCACCTTGTCTCCCTGGTCAACAAATGCAGTGTAAATTATTTGGCTGAGAGAAAACCATTACCATTCCTAAGAGAGAAATCCATTATCTTTCTTGAGCGATGGCATGATAACATTGATATTTGACAGGGATAACTGAAAGGACAGGTTGGATTCTTAGCTCTTATTTGGAAGGAACGAAAAACTGTATTTTCCCATTCTTTGTATGCAGAGGAAAGATTGTACATTTCTCTTCAAATTGATGAAGAAATATTGTACATTTCTCTTCAAATTGATGAACAACTTGATTGAGTAGTGATCCTCGTGAATTTTCTTTGTAAATCTCACAAAATGCAAGATGTTGCTGGTTGAAAAAGATGATGCTATTGGGAGGGTATGTACAAGCAATAGCAGTAGTACAATGTACATATATATACATTAACTAACAGATGCTTGTAATGTTTTTATATGCAGGGTTGGATGACTGTTAGAGTACCCTAAAGGGGGGTATTATAAAATGCAGACCAAGTATAGGATGGGAAGCAACTGAAAGGGCTGCCCTTTGGGTTGATAAGGCATTGGACAAGACCTTAAAAGGGAAGACCGAGGGTAGAAGGAAGTTAGCAGAGGTCAGTTCCAGACCTAGAGGAGGGCCCAGGGGCCAAGGCACTAAACAAGCAGCTTAAGGATGTTTAAGGAGTGGTCGTGGGCTGTAGCATATACAACCTGAAGCTTACACTTGTGCTAAAGATGCTAGACTTTTAGTAGTTGTTTGAGGTGTAGACATATGGAAAGTGTTTCTATGGGGTATTATAAAATGCAGACCAAGTATAGGATGGGAAACAACTGAAAGGGCTGCCCTTTGGGTTGATAAGGCATTGAACAAGGCCTTAAAAGGGAAGACTGAGGGTAGAAGGAAGTTAGCAGAGGTCTGTTCCAGACCTAGAGGAGGGGCCAAGGCACTAAACAAGCAGCCCAAGGATGTTTAAGGAGTGGCCATGGGCTATAGCATATACAACCTGAATATTACACTTGTGCTAAAGATGCTAGACTTTGAGCAGTTGTTTGAGGTGTAGACATATGCCTAAAAATTTGGAAAGAGAGAAGTTTGATCACAGGAGGGTCATCCTGTATCCTATGATAATATGAAGCTATAGGATTGCAAGTGGAGGCACCCCATTCATGAAAAATATATGACTACATTTGTGCATTTCCTACAAGGCTACAAGCATGGAGGCATTATTTGGGGTAAACCGTTCATTGTGAATATAGACAACGTTGCAACAAGCTACATTGTGACACAACTAAAACAATTACCTAAGTAAGAAAGGTGGCAATACTTCTTGGTATAAGAATTGAACATGACCATATAGTATCAACAAACTTAATGCAAATTTTGATGCCTTGAGAAAACAGGCACAACTCACATCCTTAGAGGAAGATGAGTTGTCGGTGCCAACATGATGGCATGCGTAGGTTTTTACTGACTTGCATGTGTAGATCATGGATGGATTGCATTGAGACCCATCAAAGATAAACATCATGAAGCAGGTGAATGAGGGTAATGTAAGGAAGTTTTGGGTAGACAAACAGCTTCTGTACTTTGGAAACCACATCTATATATCTAAGTCATCAAATATCAGGAAGGAGCTCTTAAATGAATGTCATGATTTGCCTTGGGATATCCACCTAGTGACAATGAATAATGATGGCATTGTTGGAGAGAGGATACCATTATGAGTAGATGCACAAGGATGTAGAATAGTATGCCATGACTTGTCTTCTGTACAAACAAGACAAGGAAGATATATGAATGAAGGATGGCCCATTACAAACTTTGTTGTGTCTAAGAGACCTTAGGAAAGCGTTTCTATGGAGTTCATCACCCATCTGTCATATTTGCAAGGGTACACTGGGATCGTTGTGGTTGGGGACATATTTTCCAAGTATTCCATCTTCATGCCAATGAAGATACCTTGTGTTGTGGAAAAAGTTGCGAAGTTGTTCAAAAATGTTGTAAGTATTGGGGTTTTCCATTGAGTATTGTGTCGGACATGGACACAAGGTTCATCAAGAGGTTTGAACATAGTTTTTTAAGCTTTTTGGGACCAGTCACCAATCTATTGATGATTTCAAGCTGCCACCCACAAATCGATGGGTAGACATAGTGCATAAATGGCATGTTGGAGGACTTCCAAACAAACTGAAAGCCTCCTTGAACTCAGAGATCTGTTCCTCTGTTAGATTGTCCATCATTTTCACGTAATGGAAAAGTAGGGAGAACTCCGAATTAATAATCATATATAATAGAAAGTCTTTTTTCTTACAGCACCATATATCCCATACTAGCTAGACTTATAAAAAAAAAGAACATATAACAAATGCAGCAAATTAGTTGGACATGGTAAAAATGAATCCAAAATAGATTTGAAGCTCTATATATTTATGACGTCTTCCTATGGGACTCCTTACCACTAATATCTGCCCCCTAGGGTGACATTGTTTCATATCTTAATGAGAAAAACTACTATTTATGAGCGAGCTACTCCATCCCATTTACGAAGCTTGGAACTGAATCAATCAAATCAGCTGAAGTGGGTCCACTTTTTCAATTGTAATGTAAGCAGATCAAAGACCAAGGAAACAATACCGGATTGCCCTGAGTCAAAGACCGATCTTAATTTCTTCTGCTTCTCCTTGTTCCTTCTCAAAATAGAACAAGGGACGAGTCACGACTTCGATCGTCCAGGAGATAAAAATGTATGATATATATCGCTGGTGGGTACAAAACCCCGACTCCCGAGTTGGAAAAAAATCCTTGTTCCTTCTCAAAACATAACAAGGGATGAGTCATGACTTCGATCGTCCAGGAGATGCACATTGCAATGTATGATATATATCGCTGGTGGGTACAAAACCCCTTCCCCCTCCACTTTCCCATCTGTTTCCCTCGGAAGTTTTTCCACTGTTCTAAAAGCCTTAACGTTTGAGCAGCTTTATATTAAACTACAAGTTAACGCAATTTTATTACGCAACTTAGCATCTTACTATATTTTACTAGCGTCAAGAAAACTAAAGCTATAATAATCTAAAAGGAGAAACCAGGCCATTCGCTATCACTCAACAGAAGAGAACTCACCGACTCCCGAGGTGGAAAACCAGAAGATTTTTTTCCAGTTGTTCCTTTGAATAAATCGTGGGATTGAAAAGTGAATATTCTTGAAAAGAAAAATAGAAGGAAAAGCGAAGAAATATATGAATCTGTACCATGTGCCCTAGCAAATAATTGCTAATGAGCTCCATGGCTCTTGATTACTATAACTTACACCCAGAATAAAATTTAAAACCAACAGAGTGCCAAAGAATCATATCCAAATTCCAATTTGGAAAATCCCATCAAGCTGTGGTCTAGCAACAAGGTTGAGTGCTCACAGCAACTAACCTGTCAAAAGCCTGCAAATAGAAGAAGATTCAAGAAACTAACCTGTAAAAATCCTGCACAATGCAGATAGAAGAAACTTTTTGAAATTGCTTCCCACGAATCCACTCAGCCTGACAGCCACTGTAAAGACCGATTTGCAATAGAAATCAAGCTTGATGTTGAGCCTGAGTCCTGACTCTTGCACCATTATATAGGTAAAAAAATTCCTCACTTGAGTAAATTTATGGACCAAATCCAGTGATAAAACTTCCCCAATTGATTAAATCTCCACATTTTACTCAAATAATTGTCCACAAATCCAAATCCAGGACGAACTATGTCCAATTTACCCCAATCGAGGTCGAAGTAATACCAGTTTACAGAAATATTCATAAATCCCGACGAAATAGAAAAATTTTAATCGTATTATCCATAAATCCTGGGAGAAATACCAATTTTTCAAACTATTATCCATAAATCGGACAAACAATCTTCATTTCTCCTCCCAATCGGAAAAAATTGGGCGAATTTCGGCAAATATCTCCTCGCAGACGGAAAAATTCAGGCGAATGTGGGCAAAAATAAATAATTTCGTGGGCTAATATTCTTTTTCTAGATTTTCCCTAAATCGAGATGAATGCTATTTACCTTGGCATAGCTATATACAAAATAAATAATGGGCGAATATATTAAATAAAATAATAACATTTTAATATAAAAATCCGCCCACTTTTTTTTCGATAACCCTTAAAATTCGCCATTGGGCTATAATTCGCCCCTAAAATCATCCCTGCTGGGAAGTATATTCTGTAAGCCTTCGAGCTTTCAGAGTATCCCACAAATATACCCTTCTTTCCTGAAGGATCTAATTTTGTCCTCTTCTCTTTTGGAATGTGTATGTACACTGGACAACCGAATATTCTAAGATGGTCGACTTCTAGTTTCTTGCTGGAAAATACTTCTTCAGGTGTCTTGTTCTTGAGTACTCTGTGTGGAGTACGGTTCTGTACATACACCATTGTTCTGGCAGCTTCTGCCCATAAATGCATGGGAAGATCTTGATCATGAAGCATAGCTCTTGCAGCTTCCATGATATTTCTGTTTTTCCTTTCTGCAATCCCATTTTGGTGTGGATTATATGGAGTGGACAACTCCCTCCTAATCCCTGAGTCTTTGCATAACTCTTTGAATTCATTTGATGTGAATTGTCCGCCATTATCTGATCGAAAGGTCTTGATCTTCTTTTCAGTGTGATTCTCGATCAAGGCTTTGAATTCCTTGAACTTGCTGAAAACTTCATCTTTGTTCTTCATGAAGTAAATCCATGTCTTCCTAGAAAAGTCATCAATGAAGGAAACATAGTATACATACCCGCTTAGTGAACTTGATGACATTGGTCCGCATACAACGAAGTGGATGATTTCCAAGATTCCTTGTTCCTTTCTCTCGCTACTTGGAAATGTCTTCTTTCTATTCTTTCCTTTGGCACATCCTTTGCAGACACCATCATGTTTTTGCTTGAATTTCTAGAAGACCTTCAATAGCTTTTCTTGCAAGTGGTAGTTCTCTGTAATGCACATGTGCAAGCATTCTATGCCAAAGTTCACTTAGCTCTACTGTGTTATGGATCAAGGCTTGTTCTGGATGGCCCTTCAATTTGTATAGACCTCCCTCTTATTCCCCAATCACTACTGCATCATCGAAGGTCTTTCCTTTTGGCCACATGAGAACTTGGCCATCTACAAATGCAACCCTCATGCCTTTTGCATCTAGTGCATATATGAAGAGGAGGTTCTTCTTGAGTCTTGGTACAAACAATACATCCTTCATCTTCATGGAATTTCCAGAGTCTAGCATATAGGAGGATTCCCCACTACCTTTTATTGGATACTGGTAGTCATCTCTGAGCTTCACCTTGTGAGGTGATTCATGTTCTGATAGTCTCACAAAAGACTCTTTGAATCCCATCATATGTTTGGAAGCCCCACTGTCTATAAGCCAATCATTGCTTCCATGTGTGATGTTTCCCATGACAGTGAAAATCAAAACATATTCTTCATCACTTGAAGAATCATCACTTTCTTGCTTATTTCTCTTTGAGGAAGGTTCATCATCTTCTGTAGCATGAGCATGATGTCTTCTCTTATTGTTTTTCTTCTTGTGAGAGTTTCTTTTGTTTCTAGGACAATCTCTGGAAAAGTGCCCTATTTCATCTCAAGTATAACATCTAAGTTGAGATTTCTTGTAGGAAGAGTGCTTACCTTTAGAATGATGATGATGATGGTCCCTTCTGGGTTTCTTGGATTGAACTATGAGAGCTTGATCTTCACTTCCCATCTTTTCTTCTCGAGTTGCTATCCAAGCTTCTTCTTGTGAGCATTCTTCCCAAAGTCTGCTGAACTTGACTAACTTCTTTCTGGCACAGATCCCTTGAATGAAAGAGTCCCATGTCCTAGGGAGACCATTCAAGGTGGTCATTAAAATCTCTACATTTTCCACTTCTTCATCTATTACTTCTAGTTGTTCCTTGATCTGAGAGAGTCTTGTGAAGTAATACTAGATGGTCTCTGCATTCTGAATCTTCACCTTCTTCAACTAGTTCCTTAAAGTCGTTTTCCTATTTATGTTATTTCCTTCAAACAATTTGGTTAAGGCATCAAACATAGCTTTAGGTGTCTTTAGGGAGGACACCTGTGGTATGAAGTGATCCTTGATTGAATCAGCAATAATCCTCTTTTCCATAACCAACTTATTCTTGTTTAAGGCCTTAGCCTCATCTTCCTCTAGAACTGGAACCTCCTCATTGGTGTAGGAGTCCAACTCATTTTATTCCAGGACCAAGGAGATCCTATACTTCCAGGCTCGGAAGTTATTATCTACCTCAAGCTTTTCATCAAGATTGGTATGATGAGACATCTTAACTGAGAACCTCAAATGGAAATACAAAAGATTTATATCTTACTAGGTCAAGATGTCGGATCTGGATTTGGAGCTGAAATTCTGCAGTGCTGGTTCAAGAGCAGATTAGGGTTTGTATTTTATAGAGTTTTGTCCAACCAAATGCTTATATCTTGATCTCTAGACTTTTATTTTGAGGAGGAGATCAATCCAAGCATGGGCTCACTGAAAAATTCCATTTATGTGGAAATCCCTAATTTACGGCAGTAGTGTCGAGTCCAAAACTGAAAAAGCTCAGAATTGGATTCTATTTCGACAAAAAGATGCACCCTAGGGAGGAGAGTTAGTCCAACCTTCTTTTGCTGAAAATATATGGAGAGAGATCCACAAAATAAGAAGCCCTAGTTCCCACAGCTGCATAGTGTCTTCTTCTCAGGTTAGCTCCGATACCATGTTAGATTTTTAACACTAAGCTAGTATTATATTAGGATCTTTTAACTGAGAGAATAACAAGCACATCAATCAAACACAAGAGACAATGAACATAGTTTTTTTCCTAGGGGAAACCATAAATGGAGAAAACCCCGCAACTTCCTTAGAGATAGAATCAGCACCAAAAGTAAAACCCCAAAACAGTAAGATGATCTCTCGACAGCAATAGCCTCTTTCTTCCTAGCTCCAGTGTCTTCTTCTTCCTCATCTATGTGCTACAACTGAGTGTGAGTGCGTGTGTGATAAATAGAGAGGCTCACTCCCTATTTATACTAATTCCCAACTTGACAATAACCTACTAGGGCCGACTTCTCTAGGAGAGTCTAATAATCCTAGTGTCGCGGAACTGCGGGGACTTTAACCCTTGACCAATATGAGGGTTACCCACAAGGACTTGACATGACTTGTTTACATTATAGAAACTCCTGATCAGAACATCGGGGCATGACATGACTCAATTACATTACAAACACATCTCGGAATAAACATCAGGTTACAATACATAATAAATACAAGTGAATACATTCCGAAGTTACAATTACATCAACATTTTGGGTGTATCCTGGGCCTGGTCATCATCGTTGTCACTGAAAGGTCGCTTTGTCCCGTGTGGTTGTTCTTTGTGGTATCGCACTTTGATCGCAGCAGGACCTTCTCCTATCCTCTGCCTCTTCTCTCGAAACCTTGCTCCTCCTCTTATACAACCACTTGTTTCCTCGACGACCTTCACAATCTCGCCAGAACTCATGCCCATCTACCCCTTACCTTTCCATGTGTCTCCCCCCTTTTGTCGCGGTGTCTACATCCTCCACACACCAGATTTCCACTACTCTTGGTCTATCTTTAGAATACATTTTTTGCAAACAAGCTGTTTAATAGATAGCTGTAGCGACAGCAAAAATCTACCTCGTGGTCCATTGAAGAACTCCCTTTCTGCTTCACTAAATGAATTATTGGTATCAACTGCAAACTCGGTAATGTAGCCTTCCAAGATACTATCCAACCACACCTCGATAGCCCACGATGTCTTATTAATTTTTTCTTGCAATTCCTAGATCAGCTCTAGAGTCCAAGATGTCGGCTCTCCTCCTTGGAAGTTTTTCTTCTTAGAAGCGAACTTCGCAAGCCACTCATACAAGATGATAGGAAACTCACAGAAGAACCATTCATGAGTACCGTCATGAATATATCTGTCCAACCAATTTCCCATCAACAGCTTCGGATTCTGATTTTTTGTTTCAGTGAACTCTCGCAGTTTTAAACCAAACCACTCCTCGATCTCCAGTCGAATCGGATCCCAAAACATATCCTCCTTTCAATCACAACTCGTCCCAGTAACGGAACCATTTGTTGGAGAAAACCCACCAACAAAGCCTCGTCGATAGGGGTTCTCACTCTATCGACACCCAACCAGCGCAATCTCCCTGAGCACTGGCCCAGACAGGTTTTTCCCTTCCCAGCAACGTCCGCAGAGTGGATGAGGTCTCACCCGATATGTTCAAGGGAGAGTTGTTGGAACCAAGTTTCCGGCAGTAAGAAGGGAAGATATGGTATTCGCAGCTTCGACCAGATAACTAACAGATTATAAAACTAAGACAATTATTATAAATCTAAGACAATCCTCACAATTCATCCTCACAACTACAGATCTAACAGATCGCATCATTCATTTATCGCAGCAGTGTTATCGTAGCATTATCATTCATACAACAGCTTCATCATCATTCATCAAAATTACAACAGAATTAGGATAGATTGCATCATCAGCTCATTGCAGTGACATCAGTAAACCATAAACAGATTCTATATACTTCTCATTGACATCACAATAGAGAAAAAAGGAAAACAGAAGACAGTATTTAGGCAACGAACCTCATGTCATATTAATTCTGCATAGCAGATCAAAAACAAATAATTCTTCACCATAGCAGGAGACCGGTTACATCCCAAAATTCAGTATCTGACATAGACAGATCACAGATTGTTCAAAATAGAAGACTCATCAATACCATAGACAGATCGCAACAGATCTCATCATACATACGATTGTTCTTACAATTGCAAAACTAGCTCTATATATAGGCTTGTGTGTTTACATCAAAGGTCCACTTCTAACTAACTTCTAACCACTAATGACCTATGTCCACAAAATGTGGTCAATTAATACATTAAATATAAAAAGCATTTATTTTTTCGCCCATCACGTTGATCTGGCCTTGCGCGGTGTAGCGTGAGCTTGCGCAGCTACCGCGACATTGTGCATCTCACTTACCCAAAACCCCTGCCAACATATGTATATTAAACCGGTTTTGGTTATGTACATGTTATATGTATTCGATTAATGACATAGATTATGATAAATGATTATGACATATGGATGATCATTACTATGCAAGATAGATAATTTATTATAATCTCGTTGATGAAGCATTATTTATATGATTACACATACTTAAACTTGTAATGAGCAGTATTTGGTGGGGGAATTCATTAGTTTCCATCATGGATGCTTGAATCAGAAATGATTGTGGAAGTCATTTCTTCATATTCAAAATGACTTTGGAAGTCATATACACATCTGGGTAAATTTTGATTCAGTTAATTTCATTATGAATTTCATTGATGGTGTTAATATATGATATTGTGATGTGTGCAGGCCGTTGGGACAAAAACTTTCCAATGGACCATCAGATGGGTAATATCTCACTACTAGTACCTTGAGGGAAACATGGATTTCAAGGAAAAATACATGAATAACCATGGAAGTTAGGGCATGGAGTTCTAAATCCATGGACAATCAAGGCACATATTCTTGGATATATGATGTAGATCAAGGTGCAAAGTCCTTAACCTACTAGGACACAAAGTCCTACGTACGGGAAAGGGCGTAGAGTCCATCTAGGGGGCATGAAATGGGGGTATGGAATCCCTATTCCCTAGTAGGAAAATACCACTCAAGGTCATAGATCAATAGGGTAATTCAACCTCAATTAAACCTTGAATTAATTTAATTCCAAATTTACCCACTTTGGAGGGGGGTCATAATTTATATTATTATTAAAATGAAAAACTGAATTATTTATTCAATAAAAAATTAGAAATTAATTGAGGATGACACATAAATAGGGTGAATATTAAGAAATATAAGTAACTAAATATATTAAGAAAAATATAGAAGATGACACGTAGGGGCATGGTGATGAATATTATGGAATTATGAATTTAATTTTGTTGGAATTTGGTGTTGTCGTTGATGTCAAACAAGAAACAAGCATGATGCCAAAAACACTAGATGAAATTTGAATGTCAAACAAAAAGCATTATGTATTGAACTTAGATGTCATAATTGGTAATGTTGAGTAAAAAGCCAATTTGAAGAAATATATGAAGTATATGCAAGTCTCAGGAATATCAAATAGTGTCTCTATATGCACAAATCCATTTTGAAGAAGTATACAGAGAAGAAGAATGAAGTTTAGGAAGTGCACAAATCTCACAAAGACATGGGACTCATGTGCGCAAATACCACCAAGTCAATGGACTTAAGTGTCCAAAACCCCATGAGGATGAATTATCAACAAGGAATACACCAACGAAAGATGAAATGAAATAGTTATCTTGACCAATAAGTAAAAGAGTTGGGGCGCCACTGATGAAAGGAATCCCAACTTGTGGCCACATCTCTTGACAAAGAAAGAGTTAAAATAAGTGAGAGATGGAAGTATTGAAGTAATCTTTAAAATGAAGAAGATATGATATTTTGATATGGCAATAATATAAGTTTGGGTATTAATGGATCATTGATATTGAATAAGGTTTATACAATAGAGAATCAATTGTGCAAAATCAATGAGCAAGAACAGTAGATAGTGCTCAAATTAGAAGGATTCCGTGGACGAGGAGGTGCAAAGAGAATACACATTGAATGATGCAGATCGCATAAGTATTGAGGTGTTGGTGTAGAGATTGCAAAGGATGCATAGTGTGGAACGCAGAAGTGGCAAATTGTTGATATTCCAGGAAATTCCATCACAGATTGCATATCATTGAGACGCATATTTCAGTGGATGCATATACAGTAGATGAAAATCAGAGAAGACACAAATCACAGTTCTGTTGTAATATATTATTTTTAGAGTGGAAGGAAGGAGCAAGGAAATGGAGTTATAACTTCCTTCCAGTTGGTGTTGTGTAATAAAAAGAGAAGTCAAGGCTTCCATCCAATTAATTCTGGAGAATTCAAAAGGCAATTGGTGCTTCCATTCAGTTGGTGATGAAGAATACAGAAAAGGGAGTCAGAACTGCCATTCATTCGATGCTTAAAAACAAGATGAGTAAATTGAGGTATTCAATCAAGTTGGTTCTTAACTACAGCATGTTGAATCTTGTGCAAATAATATTGATATCCATTCAGGTCAGTGCCTAAAATTAGCAAGTTGGTGCTTGCGCAGTAGATAGAATTCCTTACATGTCGGTGCATATAGTATGTGAGTTGGTGCTTGGAATCAGGTTGGTGCCTAAGTGGGTTGGTGCTCACATTTTGGATATTGGTGTCTCCTATCCATGTAATCATATAGTCTGTGAGTTGGTTCTTACAATCAGGTTGGTGCCTTTGGTGCTCACATTTTGGATATTGGTGTCTCTTATCCATGTAATCAATATTTTCAAATATGTGTGTGTGTGTGTGTGTGTGTGTGTGTGTAATTTATTTGCATATTCTTTGTGCAATTGTGTCATTTACTGTTTTGGCAGAAAACGTTTTGAAGTATAATTTTTTAAGTAAAAATTGTGTAACCTACACTTTATACTGATGCACCCACTCTCAGTATAAATAAGAATTTCAACAATTGGTATCAGAGACGCATTCTAATCCATTCAGTAGGTGCTGGAAAAAAAGAGAGGAGATTGTAGTATTCGATCAGGCTGGTGTCTAAATACAACAAGTTGGTGTTTGCACAGTAGATAGAAGTCCTTACGGGTTGGTGCCTAGAGTCTGCAAGTTGGTGCTTGCAATCAGGTTGGTGCTTAACTGAGTTGGTGCTCACATTTTGGATATTGGTATCTCCTATATATATATATAAAGTTTATTTTCATATTCTATATGCAATTGTGTCATTTGTTGTTTTGGCAGAAAACGTTTTGAAGTATAACTCGTTAAGTAAAAATTGTGTAATATGCGCTTTATACTGATTCACCCCCCTCTCAGTATAAATAAGAATTAAATAAATTTAATCTCTTATTTTACATGGAGGGATGACGTTTCCTCTCTCCCTAAATAAATACATAAGGTCCCCCATGGTTTAAGGGGGGAGACCAGGAGAGTAGCCAAATACTGTCGAAATGGCTCTAGGATTTATGGACAAGATATATAGGTTAGCTTGGCTTGGTTGAATGTAGACTTGAGTGGTATGGAGAGGAAGTGAAATCTTCTCTCATTGATATTCCCAATTCACCTCTATATTGTTGCATCTTCTACTATTTGTGATCTCTTGCAGCTCGGGGGTTCCAATGAGAGAAGTTCTTCCTAGATAAGTCTAGGAGGTAAACCAGTTGGTTATTTGAGTTGGAAAAGGCAAGGAATGGATGGTTGGAGAAATGATGGAACTATTGGAATCCCATCTATGCCACGTATATTTTATTTGCTTAAGAATAGTAAGCATTGTTAATTACTTGTAGATGTGAAATTGTTGTTTTGATCTTATGTTGCTTGGAAATATATAGGTTAGTTAAAAATCAAGAGTAATCTAGACATACCGATGTTTAAATATGAAATTTGGAATTAATATTGGTTGAGTTCTATTATACGAACCTGCGTGTTCAAGCAAATGGAGAAACTCAAAACAAAAACTGCTAAAAATAATTGCAATTAAAGAATTTCCGAAGGGGTCTGGGTAAGAACATTCAGTTCAATATTTTGAGGTTGCATATGAATTTGAATTGGTAGAAGATTTCAATGTAGTATAAGTTAAGTGTGTGTTTTCCATGTGTTTGGAAAAACCCATGAATGGATAATTTGGTTATTTTTCATTTATATGAAGATTTGTACTTGAGGAAGGGATCAAAAAATTTTGTTCGAAAACACTTTTTGCTTGTTTTTTACAAAGAAAATTGTAAAACTTTACATTTTTCAAACTCATCCCCTCTAAATTTTATTTCTGAATTTCACTTTGAGGTAAAAAAAGAGTTTTGTAGATAATTGTGTTAACTCGATACTCATATTTTTTGTGAAACAAATTATCAGCATATATTGGGATAAATTTAGTGTTTACTAACTAGATATAATTTAAAATTTTACATCATGATAACGAGTGACTTACAGATCCATTATGTTTGTTATAGATGTCTACTAATTTTGATGAAAAAAATATGTCACAATCTACAAAGATTGTAGTATTGCATGAACTATTGTTGGGTAATTGTTATATTTAACCATTATTATTGGATTTAATGAGATGTGTTGGGACTCAGAAATGTCGCTTTTTCATCCACTTTATCTTCCACTATTCCTCACATTTCATCGTCCCATTAACCTTTTATCATACCATTTCCATACATATATGTGGGTTTCACCTTATTATTTCTACTTTATTTATTTTTAGTATTATAAGTGAATTTATGATTAAATATTAGAAAATTAACATGTTTTTCACTAATATCTCAAAGTATGGATGAGCTTTGTAATGTGTCGGAATATGTGAAGGATTAATTCAAAGAAAAGACTTCACGTATATATCCTCCACCATTTCAAGGAGATTGTTATGCAAAGAATATTCCAAGGAGAAGATCATGGAGGTTTGGTTGAGAGACATGTGGGGGATTGGTGAGAAATATGTGGAGGATTTGAAGGGATCATATCTTGTAATAATAGGAAAGTAGTTGAGTGGTTGAGTGAATAGTGGATCTCTCATTATGAGATGGTTATTTCCTTCATGTATAAAAGAGAGTGCTCTCTCTTCATTTCAATAATCTTAAATCCTAGATTATCTTAGAATATCTTAGATCTTAGATTATCTTAGAGAATAGTAGATTGTAGAAGTTAGTCTTGACTTTGTAATATGGAGAAGGGAATTCTTAACTTTTGTTCATAATCTTAGTTTTGATGCTTTCATGATTTATGACTGATTCTTGTGATGTAAATTAAGATTGATTTATTGTGAATGTGAGCTCACATGTGTTGTCTTGTTGCTCTTCATATGTTGTCTTTATTTTATGAAATTTACTTTTAGACGTGTGTTTCAGCTTAAGGGGGGTTAGATTAGATTAGTCTTAGTTTCACAGGGGGGGTTAGATTAGCTTAATTTCGCTTCAATCCTGCATATACTTTGCATGTGCTTCGTAAGCCTACGAACCTCGGATTGACAAATTAAATGGCTGGGCAATTACTACAACGGAATTAAAATGACATTAATTCAGCCCAACAAGATAGAGTAAGACAAAAAAATGGTAATGTTTCAACACATTTTGTGATCCTTTGCATTTTAATGTCATAATCACTAAGAAAACTAAAAATATATTTGTGAAAAGGATAAAGAGAGGACGTGTGCTATGATTTTTCCTATTTTTTTGGTGTTGTCAATTTGAAGATATTGAATTTTCATTGCAAGCAGTTTTCAAAATAGTAAAATTTTGAAGTTGTAAAGTTGAGAATAAAATTAGTAATCAATAGAAAATATTAATGAAAATAAACAATTCTTATATAATTACGAACTAGATTCAGAGATAAATCTATCAGTACCAAGTTCGATAAATAATCTTCAAAATGTGTAGGGGTTTGACTTCTTTGAAGTTACATTTTGGAAAAATGCAATATATTTTTACAACCATTTTACTAGAAACTCTAGTCCAAGAAAATGTCTCGATCGGGATTTTTATACCAACTCTTGCCCGAATGTTTTAAATTGTCGACTAAGAGTATTTTTTTCTTAAATTGACAACTCTAATTGAATAAAACTCTTGGTTACTAGTTTAAAACAACACACTCCAAAATTTGTTTCCCAACTTCGCATTGTCACCCTAAGATCCAACTTGCACCCAACAAGAGATTAGACAAGAGCCTAAACATTCCTTGAAAGAATATTGCATTAATATTTGGAAAAAAAATGCAGAAACAATGGTGTTTAAGGAATTCCATGGAAAATGAAGGTCATGGGGTAAGAGCCAAAATAAAACTAAGGTAATTTCATTTTTCTTTCCAAATAAAGTTTGAATATTCTCCCATACTTCATTTGGTGATGTCAATCCATCAAGATGGAAAAGAAGGTCTCTAAAAATGTTGAGACACAAGAGACCATACGCCTCATCTCTCCTATTATTCCATTTAATATTCTCGGTTGTTGCATTAGGCTGAGCCTCAGTTTCCATGGTCACTCTATAGAGGCCTTTACTCCTCATCAGAATATCCATATGTGCCTTCCATTCGAAGTAGTTGAATGGATTCAGGATGATATCGTGAGATTGATCCATTCTTCAGCAACTGTGCCCTTGAACAAACAGAATGTGCTCCTAATGAGTGATGTTGATCCTACAAAAGAAATAGAGGAGGAGAAAAATCAAGCTACCAATGCTCTGATACCATGCAGAAATCAAGCCCAAGATTAGATCAATTGAACTCACAAAATTGCTTGAAAAACATGCATAGATTCACTCAAAAAAGGAGACTGTATATGGTGCATAACACAAAATTCTATTGAAAAAGTTTACATCAACCAACATTATGTCAAAATAGGTTTTCCAAATATATAATTACACCAATTATTCGAATGCATAAATATTCCATTCGAATCAGCACAAAAGCAGGCTTACTAAACTAGTCAAAATCACTCATAGGTGCATAAAACACTTTCCTAATTTGTCAAGAAGGTCATGAATAGGATGAATGAGCTATATCAGTTGATAAGTGACGGAAAGTGGACAAACTCATCCTTTTAGGAGAGAAAAATAAGGAGGGTGAGTTGTGTCAAAAACAAGGCAATTGCCTTAAAACTAGTTTTCTCCTTGTTGCCTTAATAGTTGTTGAAAAAGCAGGAAACTTTGGATAAGGCAAGAATGTGCACTTACTAAACTAGGAATTTCAATGGGTTGTCAGAATCTTATCCATAATCTTTCCAAAGCGCTCCTGGAATAATTTTAGGCAAGTTTGACCACAATGATGCAAGTGGATGCCAACTAGCTAGTGTAAGACCTCGGAATTTAACCGAAATGATTAAGTTTTATATCCTAAATATGGGAATGGGTTTTGATTATTCTAATAGTTGTGTTCCTAAGTTATCACCACTGGGAGTTGTTGAGTTATTTTTGCAATGTCTAGTTGTATGTTCATCTTGTCCTCTGTCATGACCTTTTTAAAGTGGTTGACCAACTCCTCTTATATTTCTTCTCTCGTTTCAGCGTGCCTTCCATTAGTCTTCCTCATCTTATGGATATTCGATCGCTTCCTCTTTTGAATCACCGTACTATGGAAGAATTTATTATCATGCTCTCCTTCCTGAAGCCATTGGTTCCTTGACTTTGGATTCCAATATATTTCTTCCTGTCGCTCCCTCAATGTTATCTAGCAGAGGATATCTTTTTCTTGTTGTTTGAGGTCATCTTCATACCCTTCATTCATGCCCCTTCTTTGGATCTCCTTCAGCTGGGATATCAATCTTTTTTTATCCTGGAATATGTTTCCAAAGTCTTGTTTGTTCCATGTGTGCATCCTTGATTTCAGTGCTTCTGTTGGAATTGGTACATCCCTAATCCCATAGGGGGGACCAATTTCTGCCACCACTTCTGAACTAATAATTTGAAATCTTTATGTTCAAGCCAAAATTGCTCAAATCTGAATGGTTTCCTGTTGGGATGATCAAACATATACCATTGCAGACGGATGGGCCAATGATCTGACCCGTCCGTTGGTAGGACATTGGATGACACCTCTCCTGCTTCTCTGACAATATCCTCTGAGACCAAGAATATGTCTAATCTTGACGCTACATGGTACTCCCCTCCATGTTGATTATTCCATGTGAACCATCCATTTCCTGTTTCTAAGTCAACTAGCTGACTTTCCTCTATGAAATTCCTAAAGGATTCCTATAATATATCCATATTCTTTCATCCTGCTTTCTTTTCCCCTAGAGAGGTTATTAGATTGAAGTCTCCTCCCATTATCTATGGGTTGCTGCCTACTTTCCCATTCACCCATCGCAATAATTCCAAAAACAAGGATTTCAAAGTAAATGTGCTCAGGAAATAGATATTATTTAATGTTCCCGTTTCCCCTGAATCTACGATCAATAAATCCATCGTCGTAGATAAATAGATCGCCCAAAGGTTTGATAAGCTTACCAGTTCCGGACGCCATAGAATCACAAGTCCTCATGCCATCCCATTGGCATCTAATTCTATTGTCGTACATCCATTCCAAATCCTCTATCCCACTTGATCTAGTATTTCAGACTTACACTAAGTCTCTTGAAGAAAGAGGGTTGTTGGTTTCTCCATCTTAAGCTTCTTGGATAGAACTTTAATTTTCTTGGGGTGGTTGCAACCCCAAATATTCCATGATATTATTTTCATTGGTTCACTTGGTTAACTTCAGTAAAGGCCACTACAATCGTGGGATACTAACCTGATTCGATGATCTTGACGCCTATCTCTCCAATCATTTGCTTTTTCATCTTCTTTCCTCTCCTCGGGTCCTCCTCGGATTGATTTTTATTGTTTCCCTTCTAGGGTTCGGTAGCTCTCCCAAGTTTTTGACTGACCCTTATTCTAATGATAGCTTCCTACAGGAGCTCCAACTGTCGTCGTAACACATAACCTTTCCCTTTTTTCTCAATATCGTCTAGATATAGCTCCCCCGGTTCCATGTCCTCCACCCCATCTTCCTCCATAGCTTATGTTTGTTCTTCTTGACCTGGTCCTTCCATCTCCTTGGCCTCTATCTTATTCGATTGGTATTTTTGAGTATCATCCTTATTGTCAAGCCTTTCCTCTTCTTCCCTCTCACTCAGAATCGTGAATATGTTGTTGTTGTTTGATTTTCCCCCTTTGGGCACTCTTCCATGTTGTTGTGTTGGACCTGGTCAAGGCTTCATTTTGTTTTGGATTTTAACAAATCCATTTGTATCCTCAGTCTTTTGTTGGGTTTGTCACACGACTGGAGGTTGATGACTATTCTTTGGGAATTTCTAGTTGAAGTGCCCATATTAAAAAATTCTCTACATCTTAATGAAATGTGTTCATAGTCAATCGGTTGTTGCCATTCTTCATCTTCCCAGTTTAAGTTGATATCTTCTAGTAGCTCTTTAGACAGATCTATGTAAACACGAATGCGGGAAAATGTATCGTGCCTCTGTTGTTTGGTCTGTTCTGCTGCTTTCACAAATTCCCCCAGCATGTTCCCAATATCTTAAAGGATCTCTAGGTCCCAATACTCACACGGCAGGGAGTACAGACGGATCCATACTAGGGAAACCCTCATGTATTTTTTCCCAAGATTGAATCTTTCTTTCCATGGCCAAAGATAGAGGCCCGCCGAAAAGAAAAAAATAAGGGCCCCCTTCCAAGATCTGATCCCGATCCTCCTGGTTGAAGAATATTATGGTGAAAAAACCCTTTGATCCCAGGTGCAGATCATATTTCCCTTTGGGATTCCAAGTATGCTTGATCCAGTGAATCAGATCCCTTTCCTGCGTCCAGATTCCAAAGAATTTACCTATCAAATATTTATCCTTCCAGAGCTCTACCTTTTCTCGAAGTTTCTTCGATCTGATATGGAGCGCAAGAATAGTCTGAGTACGTGGGAGGTAGCCTCCCAAACCCTGATTTGGAGTTTGGAGTGGGGTCCCAAGCCCTCCATATTCCTCAACCTCTCCAGCTCCATTCCCCTGGACACCTTTGGTCTACTGGGTTGTTGTCATGCCTTGTCTGCTGGATGTGGAGGGGGAGCGTCCCCCTCCCTGTGATGCCATTGGGTGATCCCTACACCAGCTAAATGCTGGCCTCCACATTGGTTTGCTTCCAGTCGCCCCATTCCTCTGAGGCCCCAAGACCCTTGATCCCAGGTTCGAAACCCTCGTTGTTCAATCAATACAAATAAAATCCATCCTTTATCACATTAAACTTTTTCCATATGCATCTAGAATATGGTTTAAAAGATAAACAGACACATTATTAATCAGTCATACTATTTAATTATTTTCAGTTATATTGATGTACAAGTTGAAATTTTTTTATTTGCATACTTTCCAAGCATAAATGTATTTGTTATCAATTAACGATCCAAATTTTAAGTATCTGGCATATTGCAAGTGAAACACCATAAGGTCAGACTTACACTTATTATATCATTAAAAAAATAAAACATGCAGTATTACATTTATCATCCCTTCTAAAGAAATATGGTTGGTCAGAAATGACTCTTTGAATTGTTGACCACGGTGAGAACCTTCCCATTTTTAATTGATGGAGGGACTCAACTATTTTAGGTGCATCATCATCACTTAAACAATGACCACAATTTTGTTAAACAATTCTTTGTTCTTTGCCTTTTTGTTAACCAGTGGTTCACCGTTGTCAAGGGATATATCCACCAGGATAAATGCCAACAACTGTTATTCTGAAGAATCAAGGTATGGTTAGAATTATATAATCCACTCAATCATTACATAGTCAGTATATAGGGGTTCAACAAGAGCTCATCACACTTACAAAAATTGAACCCGAGTGGGTAGGGTAACAATCATTCCTCCCAACCACCCAAGCTACATCCAAGTGCTTTGTTTATTAAAGCTTTGTTTACAGGATCCCATTATGAAATTATCATCCAAATTAACTTTCTGAACACACCAGCATTATTGCTTGTGAGTCATTTAACAAGATAATATTTCATGTCACAAAACTATATATATAATTGGATCAGTTAATTAGAGCACTTGTACAAAGGAAAAAACTACATGATAGTTTCGAAGATAGCCTGTCGAGTCCCACTGAAGCAACACTAAAGAAATAGATATAAATGGTTTGCATTCGATTTAGGTTGCTTGAAAAATCGGTGGTCAACAAGGCAATAATGGTAACTTTGGATATATGATACAGATTGTTCACTAAGATCACATAGATTATTAATGCATACATTCCAAGACAAAATATTGTCATGTACATGTTCCATTATGCATCGTATTGGTGAGGACTTTGCAATAAACTAGGGGTGTTTTTCACTAGCCGATATGCACCGTATGCAAGCTACATAATTGTTTCCCTAGAACATGGGGACTAATTCGAATAGCTTCAAGAACAAACAGTGTTACAACTTACATCAATTGGTATTATGAAGCATCTTTTTCCTGGGAAGTTTTTATTGGTACTAAATACAATGACTATCTATTTTTAATTCCATACTTTATCCTCACTAATCAGTCAGAGCAAGATTTGTAGAGGCTAGATGTGTATACTTTTCAGGTTATGATTTGTGTATCACTAATCATTCCCACCATGATTGTTCAATGACTATATGATATACTAGCATAACCTCTTTTATAGTAGAAGATGTGATAACAACTTAATTGTTAGTCATGACTCGAATTAGTATATTTCGTTATTTAATCATAATAATTCCTCATGACTAAACCTACATAACATGAGAATCAAATCAAACTGGTGATTATATGTTAAGAGAGCATGGACACATTGAAGGGGGACATGAATATTATCCATTGGTAAGTTGTTCATTATATGTATTTACATTGATTATTTTGTATATGTATGTATTGTTTTAATATTATTTTATATATATATACTAATATCTCTTGATTGTTTGTAATTATAAATAAAATGCCCCCTAGGGAAGATCACCTGGAGAATGTGGTTGAACAAGCATCAGAAGAACATGGAGCGAATAGTCAAGATCAAGTTCATGATTATATGGAAGAAGATGATCATGCTAATAACACAATTGAAGATGATGGTACAAATACATTGATCCATGATACATTTAATGCTAGAAAGGATGATGATCAAGATGACGACTTTGATGATGTTCATGTTTTACCTCTACTTGAGAAGGTATACAAACCCCTTTATGAAGGCTCCAACACGACTCTTCTCTATGTTATATCGTTGATAGTGAACTTGAAGGTTATGAATGGTTTTTCATACACATCGGTCATACGTATGTTAAGGTATGCAGTATATTTCATCACTTATACATCATGATAAGGTTAATCTTTTTACCTCTATTTTTATTGTTAGTTCATCAATAAAATTAGTAAGGATGAAATATGTTCCATTAATATTCTTTATACTAACCAGTTCTTTTTTGTTGTAGCTTGATAAATGAATTTTTGTTACCACCATCAAATATTTTACCTTGCACATACCGAGATTTATCTTCCATCATGGAAGATATTGGAATGGTGTATCAAGCAATTGATGCATGTCCTAATGATTATATTGTATATCATAAACATTATGGATTTGAAATAGAATGCCCAAAATGTCATAGCAGTAGATATCAAACAAATCAGGTAACAAAAAAGGTGTCTCACAAGGTTCTTCGTTATATTATCATTATTCCACGTTTGCAATGATTGTTCGGGTGCAAAAGCATAGCACAATTTATGGATTATGTTGAATTTTCATATGCTTAGCTAATACATCAGTATTTCATTTCATTTTCATAACAAAAGCATATAAGCAGGATCACTGAAAGAAACAGTATCACAAGAACAACACAGATTTATCCTGGGAAAACCCTAAAGGGAAAAACCCAGCAAAAGCTTCCTCAATATAGATGCCCCAAAAAGGTAAAAGATAAAACCAGCAAGGAGATCAAAGCCTAATCCTCCTCCTTCTCCAGCTACTTCTCTCCTCCACAAGTGCGCTACTCAAGTGAGTGTGTGTGTCTCAAATGAGGAGCACTACACCTCTATTTATATTCATCTGTTCACTTAAGTTAACTCATTTGACATGTAGGCTCGAGTTAAATCATGTAGGCTCAAGTTACATATGTAGGCTTAAGTAACCACAGTGGGGTGCTGATGACCCACCTTTACAATTAGAGGGGACTACCTCATGACTCTTATTAGTTCTTCCGATTAGGAGCATCGGGGTACAATGTAATACAAGTGGTTCTCCCGGTAGGACCATTAGGGACCACAAAAAGATACATATAGAATATTCTTCGAAGTTACAATATTTCAACACTGATGACCCACCTTTACAATTAGAGGGGACTACCTCATGACTCTTATTAGTTCTTCCGATTAGGAGCATCAAGGTACAATGTAATACAAGTGGTTCTCCCGGTAGGACCATCGGGGACCGCAAAAAGATACATATAGAATATTCTTCGAAGTTACAATATTTCAACACTCCCCCTTAACGAGAAGGGTATTCTACAGCCACATCAACAACAAGAGTAGAGATAGGGAACATCATCAACATCAGCAGGGTAACACATCTATAAATCATTGGAGGCCTTTCAACATTATGTAGTCTTTATCTTCAATCTTCAGCCTTCATCATCAGCAACATCTTCAGTCTTTGATCAGCAACATCTTCAGCATTTTGATCTTTCAACTAGCAACAACATCTTCAGCACTTGGACCTTTCGATCAGCAACATCTTCAGCACTTTGATTGTTCGATCAGCAACAACATCTTCAGCATTTTGACCTTTCAGCAACAACATCTTCAACATTTTGACCTTTCGATCAGCAACATCTTTAGCACTTTGAATTTTCGATCAGCAACATTATCATCAACACTTTGCCCTTTCGATCAGCAGCAACATCATCATCATCATATTCTGATCTATCGATCATAATCATCATCACATTCTGATCTTTCGATCAGAAACATCATCATCATACTCTGATCTTTCAATCAGAAACACCATAATCATAGTGCGTCATCATCATACTCTGATCTTTAGATCAGTATGTCATCATCATCATACTCTGATATTTCGATCAGCACGTCATCATCATACTCTGATCTTTCTATCAGTATGTCATCATACTCTGATCTTTCGATCTGTAAGTCATCATCATCATACTCTGATCTTTCGATCAATACGGCATCATCATCATCAACAACAACCTGCAATCCACAACTCAAAGACAAAAAGTATTTGGATCACTTTTGGACTTAAAGTCCAGGGATGATACAATCCCACCACATTCTCGACAACCGAAGTTACCGGATTGATTACGGGAGAATCAGTCCCTATCACTTTAGGACTAAGTCCAAGGACAATGCAATCCTACCACATTCTCGAGGACCGAAGCCACTGGATTGATTACGGGAGAATCAGTCCCTATCACTTTAGGACTATGTCCAAGGATGATGCAATCCTACCGCATTCTCGATGACCGAAGCCGTCGGATTGATTACAGGAGAATCAGTCCCTATCACTTTAGGACTATGTCCAAGGATGATGCAATCCTACTGCATTCTCAAGGACCGAAGCCACCAGATTGATTACGGGAGAATCAGTCCCTATCACTTTAGGACTATGTCCAAGAATGATGCAATCCTACCACATTCTCGAGGACCGAAGCCACCGGATTGAATCAGTCCCTATCACTTTAGGACGATGTCCAAGGATGATGCAATCCTACCACATTCTCGAGGACCGAGGTCACCAGATCTATTATGGACAAATGTCCCGGGATGATACAATCCCTCTTCATTCTCGAAGACCGAGGTCTCCGGATCACTTTAGGGCAAGTGCCCAGGGATGATACAATCCCACCACATTCTCGAGGACCGAGATCACTGGATCTATTGTGGACAGATGTCCCGGGATGATACAATCCCTCTTCATTCTCAAGGACCGAGGTCTCCGGACCACTTTAGGGAAAATGCCCAGGGATGATACAATCCCACTACAACATCACTACTCCCCCTTTCGAGGAAGGTCTTTCCGAACAAAACCAAGCTTGTCTCGAAAGTGTTCGAACTCTACTCGAGGCAGAGGCTTCGTTAGTACATCATCATCCAAACCATCATCATCTACATCTTCAGTATGTGAATACTGAACTATCACCATCTGTATCTCCAATATGTGAATACTGAAATATCATCTATATCTTCAGTATGGGAATACTGAAATCATCATCATCTATATCTTCAATATGGGAATACTGAAATCATCATCATCTAAATCTTCAGTATGGGAATACTGAAACATCATCATCTCTATATTCAGTATAGAAATACTGAATCACCATCATTTGCATCTTATCTTGTATGTAGAAATACTGAATCACCATCATTTGCATCTTATCTTGCATCTTACGTTGG
>LPNX011042019.1:2207-30737 GCA_001517045.1 Pseudotsuga menziesii | reverse complement strand
TGCATAACACATCAACTGAATATAATCAAATGTATAACAAAACAATATCATGAAATGACAATTGAATACTTATCTTTTATTTGTTTCGTGGGTAGACTCTATCTTGATCATTCTGCTTTATCATCTTCTTCATTCATGAAATCATAATTTCTTATCCAAATGATAAGATGAATAAGAGGTTCTTCAAGAATTGAGTTCTTCATATTCCTCATCGCTTGAGGGATCTTGTTTGAATGGTGAGAGCTTGATCTTCAATTGCTCCCATCTTCTTTTTCTCTTCTTATGAGTCGAGCTGAAAGCAATTACTTCCTTCTAGCATACATTCTTTGCATGAATGAATCCCATGATCCTGGGAGGCCATTCAAGGTGGCTATCACCACTTCTGCATTCTCCACTTCTTCTTCTACCGCTTCAAGTTGTTCTGCATTCTGGATCTTCACATTCTTCAACTGTTTTCTCAAAACCATCTTCTGATTTAAGTTCTTATCTTCAAATAGCTTGATCAAAGAATCAAACATCTTCGGTGTCTTTAGGGAAGACACGTGTGGTACAAGTTGATCCGTGATTTAATCAACAATGATCTTCTTGGCCTTGATCAAGTTCTTCTTGTGTAAGGCTTTGAGCCTCATCTCCGTATGGAACTGGAACCTCTCTACTTATGTAGATGTCCAATTCATTTTCTTTAGAGAGATCAAATACTTCCATGCTTGGAAGTTTTCAATTTTACCAAGCTTATCATCAAGCTAATGTGATAGATCACTTTGAAATGAGAACCTCAAATGCAAATAGCAAAAGATTAGATATTACCGATTTGAGGTGTCCATCCTGCTTCCAGAGCTAGCTGATTTAGGGTTTGTCAGAGAAACCCTAATTTTCAAAACTTGGAATCTTTAAGATCTGATTGGATAGAAAGATAGATCTCTTCAAATAGAGCTGTCTAATGTACTCATTTTCTGAAAACAGTGGAGGGAAGCTCCTGGAACAGGAAGCCTTAGTTTTCCAATTTCTTCTGCAGAAATTCCTGTCACTGTTTCTGCGATATCTCCGAAATTACTGCTCCTATGTGTCTGAAATTTCGCACTGAGGTAACATCGCATGTCCCTGATCCAACACCACAGGTTTCATCATAATTGGTTTCACCAATTGGGATTTATGATCATTTTCCCACGGTGACCTGTTACAGGACTGTTCAGAACAGCGAAGTTGTACGGACTGCCACGTGTCACTGTTTGATCTTCTGGTTCTGAAATTCAGACCACAGAAATTAAATTCCATGCTATTTCTGGAACATCTTCAGGAATTCAATTTGGACCTCTGTAGCCCAAGCTATAGCAATTGTCCCCAGGTGTCCTGTTTATGGATGAATTCTGGAAGAAGCTAGAACCCTAACTTGGAGGGATCATATCTCCCAAAATATAGCGAATCTGAGGCTGCATTTGGGACACAGTGTACATCAGGAGTTTATCTTAGGCCATTCAATTTTTAGCTCGTGAACCTTCGCCAATCTCGGGATATAGCGAATTTACCAAAACTTAGCCGTTTTAGTATTTAGGGTTTTTCTAGCTTGGGGTCAAACTAGGGTTTGACTTTCTCGGAGTTTCACCCAACCAAAAATATTGATTCAGGTTTCTAAACTTCTATTTTGATGAGGAGAGCAATCCTATGCCAGGCTCACTCAAAAATTCCTCTTCAGGAAGAAGCCCTAATTTCTTCTGGGGAGAGAGGGAGAGCTATTTTGCCTTGTGAAAGCTATCCTATTTAGGGTGGCTCTGATACCATGTTGAATTTTCATATGCTTAGCTAATACATCAGTATTTCATTTCATTTTCATAACAAAAGCATATAAGCAGGATCACTGAAAGAAACAGTATCACAAGAACAACACAGATTTATCCTGGGAAAACCCTAAAGGGAAAAACCCAGCAAAAGCTTCCTCAATATAGATGCCCCAAAAAGGTAAAAGATAAAACCAGCAAGGAGATCAAAGCCTGATCCTCCTCCTTCTCCAGCTACTTCTCTCCTCCACAAGTGCGCTACTCAAGTGAGTGTGTGTGTCTCAAATGAGGAGCACTACACCTCTATTTATATTCATCCGTTCACTTAAGTTAACTCATTTGACATGTAGGCTCGAGTTAAATCATGTAAGCTTGAGTTACATATGTAGGCTCAAGTAACCACACTGGGGTGCTGATGACCCACCTTTACAATTAGAGGGAACTACTTCAGGACTCTTATTAGTTCTTCCGATTAGGAGCATCAGGGTACAATGTAATACAAGTGGTTCTCTCGGTAGGACCATCGGGGACTACAAAAAGATACATATAGAATATTCTTCGAAGTTACAATATTTCAACACTGATGACCCACCTTTACAATTAGAGGGGACTACCTCATGACTCTTATTAGTTCTTCCGATTAGGAGCATCGGGGTACAATGTAATACAAGTGGTTCTCTCGGTAGGACCATCGAGGACCACAAAAAGATACATATAGAATATTCTTCGAAGTTACAATATTTCAACAGATTACCATGTATATAATAGAAGTGAAGATGGCATTCTTTGAATGCTTATAGATGGTTCTACATTTAAAGACATGGAGGAAAAATGGCCACACTCTAAGAATAACCTCATAATGTTAAGCTTTCATTGGCAATGGACAGTGTCAATCCATTTGTAGAGATGAAATCTATTTACTCTTTGTGGCATGTTTTTGTTATCAACAATAACATCCCTCCATGGATGTCAATAAAGAGGGAGCACATAATGTTGGAAATGATTGTGTTGGTTATAGAGCCTAATCTTCTTGATTCAGAGAGGTTATTGTTCATCCATGTTTGCACCCTAGTTTTACTGTACACTCGTGGAAACAAGGGGGTGTGAGGGGGCATCATTCTCCAGCGAGGGTCTGGGGGGCACCATCCCCCCTTGTTAGGGGGTCCAGGGACCAACGAGACCCCAACGAGGGTTCTGGGGCAGCGCCCCCAAGAAAGAGCGTTTGGGGAGAATCCCCCGAAAAAAAAATTGGGATGTTTGTTGGCCAACGGTTTACAGGCCCATGGTATTGGGTGACCTGTGGTATTTTCCCATGGTAATTCCCCTATAAAAAGGAAAACATCGTAATACAATTGTGTATGGTATTGTAGCATTGTAAAACACAATCTCTTTGATTGTGTGAGAGATACTGTGAAAGAGTGAAGAGGAAGTGCAACAGGTTTGTTGCAAGTGGTATCTCTTCATTTTGTTGGATGGAATGAATAAAAGGACTTGCAATTTCTATGTGGACGTAGCCCATCTTGGGTGAACCACGTTATATTGATGTCTCTCTTGTAATGTGGTAATGTGTTTTATATTTTCATATTGTTTATTGTTATTTCTTTGCGATCATGTTTTTCTAACAGATATTTCCAAGTATTTGTTTACAAGATTTTTTTAACGCAATAGCATCTCATTTGTCATATTTGTTGAACTTTAAGACAGTTCCTTGCCCAATGCGGACAAGCAACTTCGTTCCTTACTTTCTATTCTCTAATCTCGTATGGCAGCTTTCAGACTCATCTTCAGTTTCGGGACATTGTTAAAATAGAATACATATTGTATTTTTTCTCGAAGTTAGGATCGGGGTATAAGTACTCTTTTTAAAGGAAAGGGGGGTGTTTGATCATCAAAAGGCATCAGATGCGAAGGCATAGGTAAAGGTGGAGGGTTGGTGTGGCACGTAAGGCCCAGTTCCGGTTGAAGTATCACCCATAATTGTATTTGATTGAGTTTAGGTAGCGGAGGTGGAGACAGTTGAACCAGAGCCTGTTGATTGAGATCAATATCGAGATTCCGCGAGGGCAGAAGCAGGGATAGCAGGCAGGAGCGAGAGTCAGTTGGTCGGGTAACGAAATAGACAGTCACAGAGAGTCCACAAGTGGAACTCATAAAAGCCGATAGAAGCACTCATTCTGAACTTGCAAGCTCTCTATGTCTTTATGGGGGGCATACTCATCCAGATAGACGGGATGATAGACATAAAACACTGGAGAGAAGGGGACACTTTTGGGACGAACAGAGGTAGAGGCGGGGATTCAATCACTGATATACTTCCTGCCTTTAGGTCGATTACAAGACCTCTCAGATAAAGCATTCTCCTCTCGCTATCGATGGTCGAGTGGTTGGGTCGGGAGGAGAGAGATTGAAGACAGACCAAGATGCCCATTTAATGCTAGACTTTTCTAAAGTGAAATTCCAGAGGAAAGGCGATTATATCCGATTTCTTCCCTCAAATAATAGGATGCATCCTTTTGATTATGCCATGGATTATTTCTTATTATTCTTAGCCTTTGCACTACCTTATGTATTTACACAATCCCAGAGTTCTTCCATCCTCAAACAACTTCACTATTCTGTACCAATACGGACGGATTAATTCTAAAATAAGTATCTGTGCCAATCGATCAAGTATTCGGCTGGCGCTGCATTGGGGTTGAAAAAAGAACCCCACTACCAACTCGCCCCCTTTAGATGATGGCTACCTCACAATAAAATCAAACCTTACAGCCTCACAAGAAAATGAAACCAGCGCTGACCAGAGCCACCCCAACCCTCTCAGTCATTCACCTTACACTTCAACTTATCAGCACTCATTGTCTTAGCTACGTTGCCGAACCCCCATTGCTCTTCCGGGTCCTTCCCCTCCTTTGTCGGGCAAGCAACCTTGCCCGATGCGAACAAGCGACTTCGTACCTTCCTTCCCCTTGTGCCTTGGACAGATCTGTCTAGAAACAAAGTTATTTTATCGCAGAATTAGACCTGCTGTTAACGTCGGCTTATCTGTCAGTCGCGCCGGGTCTGCCACTCAGTGGAAAGCTATGAAACAAGTATGTGGTAGTTTAAAACTAGAATTGGCACAATACCGTGAAGTGGCCGCCTTTGCTAAATTTGGTTCAGACCTTGATGCTGCTACTCAGGCACTATTAAATAGAGGTGCTAGGCTCACTGAAGTTATGAAACAACCGCAATATTCACCACTTCCTATTGAGAAACAAATTATAGTGATTCATGCAGCTGTAAAAGGGTTTGGTGATCGAATGCCACTAGACAGAATTTCCCAATATGAGAGAGCAATTTTAAGTAGTATAGATCCTGAATTACTACAATCCATTCTGGAAAAAGGTGAGTTAACCAAGGAAATAGAGATGGAACCGGATGCCTTTTTAAAAAGCGTAACCCTCTACTGAACTGAAGTGGCCAGACAGGCGAAGGAGCACATTTCATATTATTTTAGCCGTGGCTGTCTATTTCAAAATCATCGCAAAATGAAATCCCAATAAGTCCAAGCGACTGTGCTCATAAACCCGGTCTTTTTCGTAGCTTTTTGCCATAGTTATCGGCAAGTCTTTTCATCAGCAGTTAAAGAAATAAGGTAAGCCAAGTGGATTGTTACCTCATCTATGTACCCCGTTACTGCAGCGAAGGATGTTGATGTTGAGGGACGCGTTGGAATTTGCCATGCAGTTGGAATCTAACAATGGACTAGTGGAGGCATTGATTCCAGGGGTGACTCCGGGGTTAGCGCAGTTCCAGTATTAGCTGATTGCCCTGTCGTCTAAGAAGATTAAGGAGCTTGCGAAGGCCAAGCTGGTCAAAAGGGAGGCAGTCTGGTGCAAATTTTGCAAAAAAAAGGTCCTACGGTGCTCGTACAACACCTGACAACGATCCCTGCAAACCTTGCCGAGGGATTTCTATTTGATCGAAACAAATCCCATAATGTCTTATATTTTTTTCATTTACTCATATGTATTTATATATGTAAAATTGTTGTAATAATTATGTATTGTATACGTTTAAATCAATTAGATAAGTACGAAGTTAAAGATATGAATGTCTATATCAAGCATCTTATCGACGAGCTACTAAATCTATGGAATGGCATCACTATGTATGATGTCTCTAGACCAATACCGCAAAGGCAATTTCAATTACATGCTATGTGTGTATGAACAATTCACGATGTCCCATGGCTAACACATTTTTGTGCTATATAATTATAATGTGTACTTTAATAGTATTTAATTTTATGAAGTTGATGTCATGCATGTTTTTTAAATAATACATTCATTATATATTAAAATTGACATAGTTAATCCATCACTTGCAGGTCGTCAAACAAAAGGAAAATTTGCATATCCTGTTTGTGGTACTTAGATGAAATCTCATCATTCAAAAAGTTTAGGAAATAAGGTGTTTGATGAGTATAGAAATTTCCTCTCAAAGAATCATAGATATTGAATTATCGAACAACATATTTTCAATGGAAAAGAAGAGACTCCATTAAAACCATGAAGAATGACACCTCACCTATGGAAGTTGCAATATAATTGAACTTGTCACGGTACGGATCAAATTGTCTATCTATCATCATATATGAAATGTTTGGAATTTATTTTTTTTAAGTGTGTTTTGTTTACTGTAATTGACAATGATTGTTGTAATTTCTTTAACTATGTTTCATGAAGGTCGTGAATCAAGGCATTTATGGGCTTCCACAAGGAATGAGAAGTTATCCTAGACAATTCAATAGGTTGTCCTTCTATGAGCACCTACAAATTGTCCATTTGTTTGATACAATGTGTATCATAAATAATGTAACTGAAACATTATGGCCAATATTGGATAGGAGTGATAAAGAAAAATTGTCAAAATTTGTTGCGACATTCAGAAAGCCAATTATGTAATGAAAAATGCCATTTAATTAAATAGTGAAGGAGACCAAATTAATATAATGTCTCTTCCATGGTTATTAATGGAGCAACAAAGCAAAGTTGTAAAATAAGCCTATACAAAAAATTATATTTTCCACATGATATTGTTCGAACACAACTAATATCTTAACAAATAAAGGTGAATTTTGGGGGTTAAAAATGCATGATTGGCATACCTTCATTATGTTAATTATTTTGATATATATATTGTTATGTTTCTAACATGTTGGTATCTTTTGTCTACTTTTGGAAAAAAAATGAAACAAGCTTATTGTTACAGTATGGTCTACTTCTCCTAGACAACTTCGACAACAATGTCAAACAAGTTATATATGATTGTGGAAAATACATGAAGTAGTGATATTTTGCATGCATAAAGTGTTTATTTAATTCATCGGAACTTATATTTGACATTTGTTTTACTTGTTATGTATTATATTGTTTATTTTCGTTAAATCTCGTGCGTTGCATGCACCACTTGTAGATGGTTTTCATCTAAAGAAATCCATAAATAATATATAAAGTAATAGAAGAGAAATTTCTTTGTCTAATGTGTGATATGAAGAAGTATCTATCTTCGACTTTTTTCAATGCCCAAAAACATTACCTCATACACCAAGGTGAGGAGAGTGAATCAAGTCCACACGAGGTCAATGTGAATGGTTGAGAGGCACTTGAAATTTTTGAAAACTTTGGTTAAACAAAGATCACGTCCTAAGGGTTCTATGGTGGAGAGATATATGGTATACAAGACCATGGTGTATATTAGTGAATATCTTCCTAAATTAGTGTCAAAGATCAAGTTAGATTGCATTTGGGATCCCAAATCCATCAACAAATTTGGAGTACATGATGAGAAAAGGTAGATTGAGGAAAGTAAAAAGTAATTATTAGATGATGGAGATTAATTATAATACATTTGACTTTTGGTTTTATGTGATGTACTTATTTAATTTTTAATCTTCCATGTGCTTAATTATAAAGGTATACCATGAAAACTAGTTATACATTTGTGAATTGTAATTTTAATTTCATACAATTGGTCAAGAGTAGGATGCACTACATTTATGCGTCGTAGACAATCTCAATAGGATGAAGGTGTGGATTGAATGATGTATACAATCTAGTCACATATTATAATGGGAAGGTGTGGCTTCATTGGTTAAAAGCAAAGCTCATCGCAATGGAGATACCAATCTTACACAAAAGGAAATTGATTTAGCATATCGTTTAAAAGCTAAACATGCACATTATTAATCAGTCATACTATTTAATTATTTTCAATTATATTGATGTACAAGTTAAATTTGTTTTTCTTTGTATACTTTCCAAGCATAAATATGTTCGTTATCAACTAACGATTTAATTTTTAAGTATCTGGCATATTGCAAGTGAAACACCATAAGGTCGGCCTTACACATATTATATCATTAAAAAAATTAAACATGTAGTATTGCATTTCTCATCCCTTCTAAAGAAATCTGATTGGTCAAAAATGACCCTTGGAAGTGTTGACCAGAGTCAGAACCTTCCCATTTTTAATTGATGGAGGGACTCGACTATTTTAGATGCATCATCATCACTTAAACAATGACCACAATTTTGTTAAACAATACTTTGTGCTTTGTCTTTGTTTTTAACTGGTGGTTCACCATTGTCAAGGGCTATATCCACCACGATAAATGCTAACAACTGTTATTTCGAAGAATCAAGGTATGGTCATAACTACATAATCCACTCAATCATTACATAGTCAATACATAGGGGTTCAACTCATGTCACTTACAAAAATTCAATCCGAATGGGAAGGGTAACAATCATTCATTCCTCCCAACTACCCAAGCTACATCCAAGTGCTTTGTCTAATAAAGTTTTTGTTTACAAAATCCCATTATGAAATTATCATCCAAATTAACTTTCTAACCACAACAACATTATTGCTCTAGTCATTTAACAAGATCATATTTTATGTCACAAAACTATATATATATATATATATATATATATATATATATATATATATATATATATATATATATATATATATAATTGGGTCAGTTAATTAGAGCACTTGTATAAAGGAAAAAACTACATGATAGCTTCGAAGATGGCCTCTCGAGCCCCACTGAAACAACACTAAAGCAATAGATATAAATAGTTTTCATTTGACTTAGGTTGCTTGACAAACTGGTAGTCAACGAGGCAATAATGGTAAATTTGGATATATGATACAGATTGTTCACTAAGATCACATAGATTATTAATGCATGCATTCCAAGACAAAATATTGTCATGTACATGTTCCTTTATGCAGCGTATTCGTGAGGACTTTGCAATAAACTAGGGATGTTGCTCACTAGCCGATATGCACCGTATGCAGGCTACATAATTGTTTCCCTGGAACATGGGGACTAATTCGAATAGCTTCAAGAACAAACAGTGTTACAACTTACAGCAATTGGTATTATGAAGCATCTTCTTCCGGGGAAGTTTTTATTGGTACTAAATACAACGACTATCTATTTTTAATTCCATACTTTATCCTCACTAATCAGTCGGGGCAAGATTTGTAGAGGCCAGATGTGTAGACTTTTAATGTCATGATTTGTGTATCACTAATAATCAGTGTTCCACGGAAATTCGCCCCCCTCGCTCCCCACGCCCCGGGGGCTTGGGGGCTCCTCCAGAAACGTTTCCTCACGCCCCCAAAAAAGCGAAACTTCAGGAAACGCAGGAGGGGGCGCGCCTCCTAGCTCTGAACGTCGCCCCGCTTGTGGGGGGTGCCCACACGCCCCTCCCCGAAAACGGGGGGCTCCCACACGCCCCCCCACGATTTTGCATTTTTAATTTTTTTAAAATTCGAAATTAAAAAATATCTGGTTAATCTCTATATCACAATTTCAAAGAGTTTAATTGTTTATTGTGCATTCTGAAACTTAAATTCTTAAATACCAGTGATTTTCCAAGAGATAGTACTGGCTGTGTAATGTGTTTCTGGGTTGTGTTCTGGGCCATGACCAGGCAATTATATCCTCTCATTTTCTGCTACGTTTTACATCCAGAGTCCAGGCTCCAAATATAATAAATTCAAGTACTTAGAAGTTCTGTTTAGAATCTAGCTTGCAGCCAGATTTTAATAGTGAGCAGTAGCGCGCAGCCACAATGTGTCATGATGCTTGTAGGGTGTAGCCTTAATTCTCCTATGAAGACTTGTCAAACATTTGAGTTATTATTTTCGTACATTAACATTTGCTTAGTTCTGTTGTGAATACCTGAATAAAGTTGGAAGTTTAAACATTAGACAGCGTCAACACTGTATATATAAATATAGCTCTACTATATCACTCTGTGATATGTGATGTTTTTGTGTCTATGAAATATATACATCTGTATTTTAATTTTATTAGTTCTTTTGTACCTGGACCAAATCGTATTCATATTTGTTTTCAGATTTTGCTTCCATGGATTGTAGTAGAAAGGGCCCTGATCTAAAACTCCAAGCTTTGCCGCAATTTACTAATCTCCATTTGAATATTCTATGCTTGCACAATAATATGCAAAGACAGATCAGCTCATGTTAGGGCACCGTTATACCTTGGGAAAGCTAGAAAGGTCTCTGTCATTAAAGTTAATCATTGAATTGTCACTTGTGTATGTTTATAACATGCTTGTTAGATTATCATTAAATTGCTAGTTTTTAAATTTTAATTTACATTGTTAGGATTTATGATATTTATAATTATTATCTAGCATTTATAATTTTTATTTTTTTTAATTTATATATATTTTTATAATTTTTATGACCTCGACGCCCCCCCGCCCCCCTCGAATTTCCCTAGAATTTGGGGGTAGTCTCCACACGCCCCCATCGTGCGTTTCTCCGCTCCCACGCTCCCACGTCTCGGAAACTTGGGGGAACATTGCTAATAATTCCCACCATGACTGTTGAATGACTATACGATATACTAGCATAACCTCTTTTATAGTAGAAGATGTGATAGCAACTTAACAGTTGGTCATGACTCGAATTAGTATTTTCGTTATTTAATCATAATAATTCCTCATGACTAAACCTACATAACAGGAGAACAAATCAAACTGGTGACCATATGTTAAGAGAACCGAACCAAACCCATCATATCCTTTGTGGTGAACGTGTCAACATATTTTATAGTTATTATTAACTTCAATTTCAATAGGAAATTAGAATGTTAATGTACACATCGGAAGATAATTTACATATAGAATATTGTAATCACCAATGCAGATAGACACAGCTAAAAGTTGTTGCAATTTGATTATAAAATAACCATAACATCAGTCCACCAGCAAAAATGAACCCTCATATATCTCATTTATACGTAGATCATCTACTACGGTTCTGGAATCATCTTTGATCTTCTGGATTCCCTACTATAAGTCTACAACACTTCTATCAGCACACATGACTTCCACATACTTTATTACCGCCGAATTGAGCCTATATTTTGTCAATACCCTCTCCAGTTATTCATGAATGATAGCAGGCTTCTTTAGGCCCAAGTTGAGGCTTCTAGAAGTCCCAATACTCCATTTCTGGCCTAGAAATATGAGCCCAAGTTGAGGCTTCTAGAAGTCCTAATACTTCATTTCTGGCTTAGAAATATGAAATTTGGCTTCAGCGAGATGCTGAAACTTTAAGAGAGTAATAGAAATGGCCAAAGGTTTCAAAAATAAGTCATTGTACTTTGGTAGCCTCCACATTATGAGGCAAGTTATATACAAATAATCCAATCACAAGAACAGCAGCACCCACAAGGAATCCTGGACGTAGAATGCAATCTACGCCAAGATAAGGGAGGGGAAGTGTAAACATAAAGATTGAAAGAGGCACTGCAAATATAAAAAATTCTCAAGCATTAGGACAGTAGTACAAAGCCAATAAACTAATAAGTTCATGCATGTTATAACTTATAAGCAACACAACAGAAAATTGAGAATTGATAAGTTCTCTAAGAATAGATGTCAAATGGAATTTCCATTAGAAGTACCTGAAAATGTAGCAGCTAGAGAGGAGACCAACGCAGAAGAAATCTTCAGAAGATGTAGCAAAGATATATTGAATCCCATGTTAATCAAAATGAAAAGAAGTGGCAACAATGGAGCTCCTTCACATCCTACAAATAGTTTTGAAAATATGTAAAAATAAAATCAATGATTCAATAAAAAACAGAAGAAGAATATAATATCTGAGCTTTCACTTAAGGCAAGGAAAGCAGCTACTGCCCGGAAAATTCTTAAGCATTGGAAGTTTATTTGTTATAATCACAAGAGCCTCAAAAACAGTTGTACTAGTTAACAGCGGATTTGACCTTATAAATCCGTGTTAATCTACAGTACATATTCAAGGATATCATTCGAAGTAAATTCAGTGTTACAGAGTTCACCATTCGTCATCAACAGTTTGTGAATACATTACAGGATGGATTGGTTGGTCAATCCATTGACATAGAATCGACAGTTCATGGAGTTCTTTTCAGAGTTGGCACATGGTGGCATGTCTTTATTATCACGAGATAGGTGGTTAGACAGAGTTTGGATAGGTTCTTTCTGTTGAAATTTAAAGGTTAGATGAAATTTAACTTGAGTAATAACTTTAATACATGAACATATAAACTCAGGTTCACAATAAGACTGCTTAATAAAAATTTAAACTGTAATATAACAAAAACAACATAATTTTCATCTCTTTCAACTTAACGCTCCATTTGGTCAGTGCGTCAAGGTTGGTCCTCGAGAATCATCAAATACAGTGTACAGTAAATAAATCTCAAATGCCATATACTGTAAAATAAAAATAAAGTACAGGAGAAACTAAAGAACCCTAACCATTATTTGGATCCACCTTATACTCAGATATTTCTGAGTTTGATCTTGTCAGCGAAAGGACAAGTCAATCTGGGTAAACAAATTGCGTACCTTAAGAGAGAGAGTTCAGGGAGAAGTAAACAGACCTCAGATTCTTCAAACTATTATTGGAGATTGAATGCACGATGAGGAAGTCATAAGATGATGATTGAATGTCATAATTAGGCTTGTTCTGTTTTAAATTATACAGTTGTCATATTTTGGTATATCAATTGTACCTTGCAATCCAAAGCAGTTCTATCTTGTACTAAAACATTGGTGACTTTACTTATCACTGTATTACATATTGGGCTGCCTATACTGCAATATTCATATCAGACAAGTACCTAATTGATTAAACCTCTCTAGTTCATCTTCTTCATTCTCTCTTAGACTCCATTGAAGGCACTGATCTACTCTATAAGGTGGTTGGAGGTATTTGTGTAGCTGTGTTGGCAGGTACATTAAAGGGCTCTCCCCTTGGGACAACTCTAAGTCTCAAAGAAGTTGAGAAATTGGACAAAGGTGACAGTAGTCCAAATCTCTCATGTGATTGTCATTCATTAGCACAAGGCACAAATTGGCATCGCAATCGTCGCCTGCTAATTTGAATGGTAACAGGTGGCACTTTGCAGATGGATCTATCTTACACAACTGTTCCAGTTGGTCAAAATCAATTGGTCAGACTGAACCATGAACCCAAAATGACGTTCAATGTGGATCTAGCTAATCGGGAGTTAAGGAATGCATTTTGTGAAGAAACTGATGGAGGCAACTACATGATTATGTCATAGAATGAACTTGCTGGTGCAACATTGGGCTTGTGCAATCCTTCTCCCTTTCCAGAACAAATGTTATTTTCTGATTCATCTTCACTTATAGATCAGGATTTTGACCATGAAATAATGATTTTTCTTATTAAGTGTCTTGAAAATGATGAGGTAGTGGCTTTACAGGGTGAAGAGGAGTTGTTGTTTCATGATGAGGATAATATTTATAAAGAAAAAAATATAAGAACAACTGCTGTTTTTTTTCTGAACAGCAGAGGAATCAGTCATTCCAACATATCCCAAGTGTAATTTTGGGGTGGATTTTGCATATGATACTACCTAGGGATATTGTGATCCTTATGAGTAGTACACAAAGGATTTATTTAGAGAAGTGATGTGGAAGATTATTGTGCTCTCTTTCTTTATTGACAGATTATTATAGACAACAACCACCAACACATGTTCTCCTCAGTAGATTAGCATACACAAGAGCTTTATGTACTAGGTTTATTACATGATTGTTAATGCTTTTTCTCTAACTATGTTGGGTGGTCATACAGGGTTCTTTGTCTTCACGATTTGTTATATTGATCCTTTGATTTTGATGATTGCTCAGGATCTTATCCAATGAATTATGAGAACTTGAGCACACAAGTGGCATCAAGGGCACCAAAAAAAGAGTTTCAATTATTAGGATAGGTCAGTTCAATTGTTCCCCTTTGTAGCTATTAGGTAGGTTGAGTCATGTTTTGTGCTTTTCCTTCCCCTTAGGTGAAAGTGCAATTTTTCCTATAAACTTGTTAGGTTTATTTCCCAGTATTTGCTTTGCTGTTGGTCCAGTTGGGTTTGTGGGGTGTTTGTATGTCCTTAAATTTCCATTTGAGATGGTGGTTTTTCAATTCATTAAGTCAAGTCTTTGTTGGTGTTTAATCAAAAAAGTCAAGCCATCACAAGAAAATCGCAACTCTTATTTTGATATTCGTTTTGAGTAATCTAGGATCGAAGTAGAATGGTCAGGTTCAAAAAGTTTTAACCATGATTGTTAATTTTTTCTGAGCAGCATTGAGAGCCATTCTCATCTCCTCCGGGACCAGGATGTGGAACCAGTCTAGTACTAGGGGACTCAACCTTGAGTTGAGTGACCATTTGGTTGAATGTGGATATCTGGGTCCAGGACCAAGATATGGAACCAGTGCAGCACTGGGGGACTCAAACTTGAGTTGAGTAACCATTCTGTTGAATGGTAACATCTGGTCCAAGACCAGGATGTGGAACCAGTCTAGCACTGGGGGACTCAGCCTCAAGCTGAGTGGCCATTCTTGGAATGGAGGCATCTAGTCAGTTACCAGGATGTGGAACCAGTCTAGTACTGGGGAACTCAACCTTGAGTTGAGTGACTATTCTGTTGAATGTGGATATTTGGGTCCAGGACCAAGATATGGAACCAGTGCAGCACTGGGGGACTCAACCTTGAGTTGAGTAACCATTCTGTTGAATGGTAACATCTGGTCGGGGACTAGGATGTGGAACCAGTCTAGCACTGGGGGACTCAGCCTCGAGCTGAGTGGCCATTCTTTGAATGGAGGCATCCGGGACTAGGGGCTCAGCCGGGGCCTAAGGGCCATTCTCCGGGAGAATGGAGGCGCTTGGTCTGTTACCAAGTATTTGACCTTGTGTCAAATTATGCAGCCTATGGCTGAGGAACCTGGTCATTACACTATAAGCCCTAGCCTAGGTCTAGGCATGTGTGACACTCTGACCCTCGATCAGTGGGCTTTGTGATCTTCTCCAAGGCTTAGCTACCCTTGGTTAAGACACATTAGTATCCGATCTTGGTGTCATATACAGTGTGACATAAAAGCATTAGTAATTCTCTCTATTTATGATGATGTACTTTGAGTGGGGATGAAGGACCACTTTAACCACTTGTTTTGACCACAAGGCACTTGAAGAAGGCTAAAGTAAAAGTCTAAAATACATAAGGACCCCTAGTACCACTAAGCTGTCAAAGTGAAAGTGCAAAAAGACCTTTAGTACTACTAAAGGTAAAAGTCAAAGTGATAAAAGAATAAAATAATATTATTTTGTTCTTTTGAGTTTTGGCCCACTTACTGGTGACACAATGGCTATAAAAGAAGATCAATCCATTTCAATATCACACACACTTGCAGCTGCTCCAACAGAAGAATTCGTTGGTTATTGAAGAGAAGGAAGTTTTGTGTTTATGCCCTAGTATGGATGAGTCTAGCTAGGGCATCCACACTCATTTTTTGATCAAACCCTAAACTAGGGCTTTATCATTTTTGTAGCAACAGCCTTCTTATCTTTTCTACACAAGCTAGGGTTTTATCCTAGCCCTTCTCACCTTCATGGATTGATCACAGGTAGCTCCAGATTGGCTCGGGCAAGCTCTCTTCCTTCACCTGGCAGCTTCTCTTCCTCTGGGCAGCCCTCTTCTTCTCTCAGGCAGGCTTGGGGCAGCCACCGATCATCCACAAGAAGCCCGTGAGGGTTGCCGGTCTGCACCAGACACTCGAGCAGCCAATAGGCAACCCGTGAGGGCTGCCGATCTATACCAGACCCTTGGGCAACAAATAGGCAAGCCCGTGAGGGCTACCGGTCTGCACCAGACCCTCAGGCATCCTATAGACAAGCCTGAAAGAGCCTAGGAAAAATGGAAAAGGCCACGGGAAAGCCACCTTGGATCCGGGCAATAGCAGAACGGTCCGAGCAGAGAGAAAAACAGTCTGGCCATAGGAAAAAGAGTCCGAGCAGGAAAAATAGAAACCTGGGCAGAGGTTTGGGCGGGAAAGAAAGTGATCCAGGCAGACTAATGGTACATCTGGGCAGTTTCCATATAGATCTGAGCAGAGATCTGATTTCTGGGCAGGAAAGAAAATTAGGGCAAAAAGCCCTAATTTGGTTGTGTTTGTAAAAATTATCTTCTATAATTTGCGGATCTGTGGTACAAACCTATTAAGGTTTGAGAATTCATTGAAGAACTCAGTCATCTCATTTATGCGATGAATTACTAATGCTTTTGGGGTTTTTGTCCTTTAAAGATTTCTCCAGTGAAAAACTCTTGTACTCAATGTGTTGATGTGTTGATGTTATTTACTACACTTGTCATTTGTTATATGTTAGTCTGCAAATTTTAAAGTATTCATGCTAATGCTAAAAATTCCACATGGTATCAGAGCTTAGCATGTGAAGACCCAGTAAGAATAAATTGTTGTTGTCTTCCTAGACCTTAGGATATTTTGCAGACTTGACATTTGCCTAAGTGGCAGAGATGGCCACCAACATCTTCTGGCCGGAAGAGAAGCTTCAAGGTTCAACCAACTACAACTCCTAGAAAGCCAGTTTTACAGCTATTCTAGAAGAAAATGACCTTGATGATATTGTGTTCAACACCATTGATGAGCCAACATCTAATGCTGGTCGACTTGCTTACAAAAATAAACATGTTAAGGCTAGAAGGACCTTCTATGATTCTGTCAAAGAAACCTTGACGCCCAACATCACAGCATTGAAGACTGCCAAAGAATGCTTTGACATATTAACAAACTTGTATGAGAAGAAGGCTCCCAGTCAGAAGAGAGTCTTGAAGAAAAAGCTCCAAACATTGAAAATGAACAAGGATGAAAGGATTGGACCCTTCTTCATAAAGATTGCACAGGTAAGAGATCAACTTACTGCTATTGGTATTGTTGTAGATGATGATGACCTTATCCAGACTGTAGTCAATGGTCTCCCAAACTCTTGGGAAACATTCCTGAGAATCAGCCAAACTTTGAAAGACTTTAGCATGATTGCTTGGAAGAAGAGGGAAGGACTTCAGGCAAGGCAACTAAGGAAGGGAACCTTGCACTAGCAGCAAAAACAAAGAAGTTCAAGAAGCCCTCCCCTCAGCAAAAGAAGGGAAAGAAACCTCAAGGTAAGTATTATGATGTTTCAAAAGAGGAATGATATAATTGCCACAAGTTTGTGCACTTTGCCAGGGATTGCAGGCAGACCAAGAAGAAATTCAAAAGAAGATGTCAAGCGTCTGCTACAGAAGAAGAAGAAGAAGAAGAACACCAGGGCTAACAAAGAAGACGAACCTTGATGAGAGTACTACCTGATCTCCACTCTCTCTGGATCCATCACAAATAGTGCTACCTCTTGGTTAGTGGATAGTGGTGCCTCCAGGCATATGACAGGTAACCGTGGAGCTCTCACCTGTTATAGAAAGAAGAAGTTCACTAAATAGGTGGAACTTGGCTATGACTCCACTTACAAGATTGAAGGAGTTGGCTCAACTTCACTTCAACTTGATTCAGGTACGATTTTACATATTGATGATGTCTTATATGTTCCTGGTTTGAAGAAGAATCTTCTATCTGTTGTTGGCTTAGAGAACAAGGGCTATAGAGTCCTCTTCATGGACAAGAAGGTCCCACTATGGGCAAAGAATGAAAAGCTAAGCTCAGTTGTACAGATTGGGGTTCGAGAGGGAGGCCTTTACAAAGCTTCCAAAGATTCCACTCATGCTTTGGTACATCATACAGTTGATCCATGTGAGTTGTGGCATAGAAGGTTTGGACACCTTCACTACATAGCTCTTCCAGGCTTACTAAAAATGGTCACAGGTATGCCAAAATTATCTCCAAAACACGATGGAATTTGCAAAGGATGTGCTCTAGGTAAGAACACTAAGAAATCATTTTCCAGGAGAAAGAATAGATCTAAAGGCGTTTTAGTTTTAATTCACTCTACCATTTGTGGACCTATGTCTCCACCCTCCTTGAGTGGGTGTTTATATTATGTCTTGTTCATAGATGATCATTCTCGGAATTCATGGATTTAGTTCCTCAAGGCCAAAAGTGAAACTTTTGACAGGTTCAAAGAGCTCAAGGCTTTGATTGAAAATCAGATTGGTAGACACGTCTGTATCTTGAGATCAGATAACTGAGGTGAGTATGAATCTAATGAGTTTGATGATTTTTGCCAAGAAGCATAAATCAAGAAAGAGCTTACAGTACCATACAACCCTCAGCAAAATGGGGTTGCAGAAAGGAAAAATGGGACGATCTGCTAAAGCCATGCTTACTGATCTAGATCTTCCTTTATCCTTGTGGTTTGAAGCTGCATGTACTGTTGTGTACATCCAAAACAAAAAGCCCTCTCATGTTATTTTGGGGGATAAGACTCTTGAAGAAGTCTTCACTAGAAAGAAACCTGCAGTTGACCACATGAGGATATTTGGCACTCCGGTTTACATTCATGTGCCAAAAGGAAAGAGGGCTAAGCTAGAGCCTTCCGATAAGAAAGGTATATTTTTCGGTTACAGTGACAGCTCGAAGGCCTGTCGCATCTATGTACCTGAACAAAGGTACATTGAAGTCAACAGAGATGTGATCTTCATGAGGAAGTTGTGTTTCGTCAAACACGAGCTTTCAAAGGAAGATGAAGTACCTCCTCCTGAGGTTCCACATTCAGAAATTCAGAGGGAGGAAGAGGAATTTGAGGATCAAATTCCAAATGTACATGAGGACACTAAAAGTCCACCAGAAGAACTGCTTGAAGTTCCTCCTTCCAAAAGGAGACCTGCTTGGTACCGAGAAACGGTACAAGAAGCCAAGAAACATAAAGCTCCTCTTGGGACTTTCATAGAAAGTATAAGACCACAGAAGTACTTAAGTCTTATGAGCCATCTCATTAGTGCAGAACCTTCCTCATACGAATAAGTAGCAAGTCAACAGGTATGGGTTGATGCCATGATTGAAGAGTACAGTTCAATCATGAAGAATGATGTGTGGGAAGTTGTTCCCAGACCAATAGGAAAGTCAGTAGTGACATCCAGATGGCTTTACAAAATCATGCATGTTGTTGATGGCAGTGTGGTTAAGTATAAAGCCAAATTCGTAGCTTGTGGCTTCACTCAGAAAGAAGGCATTGACTATGATGAGACATTTGCTCCTATTGCTAGGTACACTACCATAAGAATCATCATTTTTCTTGCTGCAGTATTCAGATGGATGTAAAGACAGCCTTCCTCAATGGCAAGATTGATGGGGAAGTCTATATTGAAAACCTGAAGACTTTGTGACTCATGGGAATAAGACCCACTTGTGTAAACTGAAGAAATCCTTGTACGGACTTAAACAGGCTCCGAGAGTCTGGTATGGGAGGATGGATGGATTTCTCCACAGCTTGGGGTTTTCCAAAAGTACAACTGACTCCAACTTGTACTTTAAGGTTGTTCATAATCATATCTTGATCCTTGTTCTATATGTGGATGACTTGTTTCTTACAGGTGATGAACAGTTGATAGAACACTGTAAGAGGGAGCTTACCTCTGAATTTGAAATGAAGGATCTCGGTTTGATGCATTAGTTTCTTGGCTTAGAGGTTTGGCAAAAGCCAGGCAAGATATTCTTGACACAAGGAAAGTATGTAGTGGACATCTTGCAGAGATTTGGGATGCAGGATTGCAAGTCCATGAGCGTACCCATGACTACCAACTTGACAAAGTTGCGTGACTCAGCCACCAATTTACAAAGTGTGGACTCTACTCTGTATAGACAACTTATTGGATCCTTGATGTATCTCCTGCATACGAGACCAGATATATGTTATACAGTGAATGCTCTAAGTCAGTTCATGTCTGATCCGAAGCACATACACTGGGTAGCTACTAAACACATACTTAGAAATGTGTGAGGTACTATCACTTATGGGCTCAGGTATACTTCCAACAGTGGAGTATTATTAGCAGGATATGTTGATTTAGATTGGGCTGGCAGTGCAGTAGACCAGAAAAGTACCTCTGGTTACTGCTTCAATAAGGGATCTACAATGATCTCTTGGTCCAGCAGGAAACAGGGTTCCATAGCTCAAAGTACAGCTGAGGCAGAGTATATCGCTGCAAGTGATGCCTGCAAAGAAGCATTTTGACTCATAAAACTTCTATCTGATCTGTCCGGTGGAAAGCTTGACTCAACGATCATCCAATGCGATAATCAAAGTTGCATTAAGCTTTCGGAGAACTTGGTGTTTCATGATAGATCGAAACACATTGAAATGAAGTATCATTTCATCAGAGACCTATTACAAAGAGGTGCTCTGAAGTTGCAGTACATTCATACGGATGAACAGATCGTAGATATCTTGACCAAGCCTCTGACAGCAAGAAAGTTCGTGTACTTTCGTGACAAGCTTGGCATGGCAGAGAATGGCTCTCTCGCTAAGAGAGAGTGTTGATTTTTCTGAGCAGCATCGAGAGCCATTCTCTTAGGCGAATGGAGATATCTCGTCTGGGACCAAGATGTGGAACCAGTCTAGTACTAGGGGACTCAACCTTGAGTTGAGTGACCATTCTGTTGAATGTGGATATCTGGTCTAGGACCAAGATATGGAACCACTCCAACACTGGGGGGCTCAACCCAAGGTTGAGTAACCATTCTGTTGAATGGTGACATCTGGTCTGGGACCAGGACGTGGAACCGGTCTAGCACTTGGGGACAGCCTAGAGCTGAGTGGCCATTCTTTGAATGGAGGCACCTGGTTAGTTACCAAGAATTTAACCTAGTCTGGGACTAGGGGCTCAGCCCGGGGATGAGGACCATTCTTCATGAGAATGGAGGCACTTGGTCTATTACCAAGTATTTGACCTTGTGTCAAACTATACAGCCTATGGTTGAGGCACCTGGTCTGTTACCAGGATTACACTATAAGCCCTAGACCAGGTCTGGGCATGTGTGACACTCTGACCCTCGATCAGTGGGCTTTGTGATCTTCTCCAAGGCTTAGCTACCCTTGGTTAAGACACCTTAGTATCCGATACCTTAGTATCCGATCTTGGTATCATATAGAGTGTGACATAAAAGCATTAGTAATTCTCTATGTTTATGATGATGTACTATGAGTGGGGATGAAAGACCACCTTAACCACTTGTTTTGACCACAGGGCACTTGAAGAAGGCTAAAGTAAAAGTCTAAAATACATAAGGACCCTTAGTACCACTAAGGTGTCAAAGTGAAAGTGCAAAAAGACCTTTAGTACTACTAAAGGTAAAAGTCAAAGTGATAAAAGAATAAAATAATATTATTTTTCTCTTTTTAGTTTTGGCCCACTTACAGGTGACTCAAAGGCTATAAAAGAAGATCAGACCATTTCATTATCACACACACTTGCTCTCACACTTGCAGCTACTCCAACATAAGAATTCGTTGGTTATTGAAGAGAAGGAAGTTTTGAGTTTATGCCATAGCATGGATGAGTCTAGCTAGGGCATCCACACTCATATTTTGATCAAACCCTAAACTAGGGCTTTATCATTTTTGTAGCAGCATCCTTCTTATCCTTTCTACACAAGCTAGGGTTTTATCCTAGCCCTTCTCACCTTCACGGATTGATCACGGGGAGCTCCAGATTGGCTTGGGCAGGCTCTCTTCCTTCACCGGGCAGCTTCTTTTCCTCTGGGAAGCCCTCTTCTTCTCTCGAGCGGGCTTGGGGTAGCCACCAAGCACCCACAGGAAGCCCGTGAGGGCTGTAGGTCTGCACCAGACCCTCGGTCAGCCAACAGGCGAGCCCGTGAGGGCTGCTGGTCTACACCAAACCCCTCGGGCAGCCTCCAAATAGGCCCAGCAGAGCCCAGGCAGAACATAAAAGGCCACGGACAGGCCACCGTAAATCCGGGCAACAACAAAACAATCCGAGCAGAGGGCAAAACACTCCGAGCACAAGAAAAACAATCTAGGAAGGTCTGGGCAGGAAAAATAGAAATTTGGGCAAAGGTTTGGGCAGGCAGGAAAGTGATCCGGGCAGACTGATGGTACATCTAGGCAGTTTCCATACCGATCTGATTTCTAAGCAGGAGAGAGAAAACTAAGGCAGAAAGCCCTAATTTGGCATTTTATGTAAAAATTATCTTCTGTAATTTGTGAATGTGGTACAAACCCATTAGGGTTTGAAAATTCATTGAAGAACTCAGTCATCTCATTTATGAGATGAATTACTAATGCTTTTGAGGTTTTGTCCTTAAAGGTTTCCCCACTGAAAAACTCTTGTGTTCAGTGTGTTGATGTGTTGATGTTATTTACTGCACTTGTCATTTGTTATATGTTATTCTGCAAATTTTAAAGTATTCATGCTAATGCTAAAAATTCTACAATGATCCCTTGTCTTGTTAGTCATATATTGAGTCCAAGTTTGAAGCAGTGGAGTCAAGAGTATGTACTTTGAAGTTCCATCACATCAGTTACTTACTTGTACTTTCCATATATGTGCTTCATGCTAGTTGGAGAAATTTTTCATCATTCTCCTTCTAGGGGATCTTTCCATGTCAACAAAAACACATCTTGCTCTAGGGGTTAATTCAGAAGTTGAGTCCCAGGGTGACCACAAGCCTTATTGGCGGTACCTTGCATTAACCAAATCCTTTCATTATTGGGTTTTGAATAGATGATTCATATTATTATTCAACATTAGGACATTCACTCATAGTGGTATGATTGTACTCATACCTCGAGGCCCGTAGGCATTAGTGATGGACTACCTCGTGTCTAGCAAGGATTGACCTTAATGGTCCTTGACTAGATGGTTTATCCCATGGTCGATAACAACTCATAATCCCATCGAAAGGATTACTACATGGTGGGTTGCAATTGTTTGGGCATGACTAGTTTCCCTTCAGTGTATCTATGAAGCTAGTACATGAGAGGACTTGTTCTTACAAAGATTTACCTTACAGGTCTGCTTCATTCAAAGTTCTAAGATTCTCAACATCTACTAGGGGGATACTATACCACAGATGGAGCCACTCTTAACACCAAATTTGACCTTATAAATCCAAGTGTTAATCTACAGTACATATTCATGGATATCATTAGGGATGAGCTCAATGTTATAGAGTTCACCATTCGGCATCAATGGTTCATGAGTTACAAGGTGGATTATGTAAGATCCCAACTGATATTCTACCCTTGTAATGATGATATGTTTGGAGTTTGTGTTTCATGTGTGTTTGAGAAATAATTGATTTTGCATGAATAGGTAACGTGCCAAAAAACCATAAATATGATAGATATGGAGATAAAATAGGAAATAGAACTCGTAAGATTTTAGTAACATACCAATATTTATATTTGTGAAGAGTCTTCAATATAAAAAACACATGCATGTCATGCAAGAGTTATAACCTCAAAACGTGTTGCTACTCCTAGGTGGTTCGTGCATGCAAGAAAACGTCCCTTCTCTGACTGATGATTATCTTGTAGCTGCTTCAATACTTGACGGATGATGTTGAGACTTTCCAGATCTGGTAGTATAGTCTTCCTGAAGATTCTAGTTGACACATGCAACAATTTAACTCCCTTCTTGCAAGCTAGCAAATTGTTTTCCTCTGAATGGGTGACGCCCTCCCTCTTCCACGTTTCTGCTGGTATCTGCTCAAGATGTGCAAAAGATGTCTTGATGTTAAATTTTCATATGCTTAACTAAGACATCAGTATTTCATTTCATTTTCATAACAAAAGCATATAAACAGGATCACTGAAAGATAGACAAGCACAACCATACAAAAGGAACACAAAGATTTATCCTGGGAAAACCCTAAAGGGAAAAACCCAGCAAAAGCTTCCTCAATATAGATGTCCCCAAAAAGATAAAAGATAAAACCGCAAGGAGATCAAAGCCTGATCCTCCTCCTTCTCCAGCTACTTCTCTTCTCCACTAATGCGCTACACAAGTGAGAGTGTGTGCTCAAATAAGGAGAGCTACACCTCTATTTATATTCATCCGTTCACTTCAATTAACTCATCCGACATGTAGGCTCGAGTTAATCATGTAGGCTCGAGTTACACATGTAGGCTCAAGTAACCACACTGGGGTGCAAATGACCCACCTTTACAATTAGAGGGGACAACCTCATGACTCTTATTAGTTCTTCCGATTAGAAGCATCGAGGTACAAGATAATACAAGTGGTTCTCCCGGTAGGACTATCGGGGACCACAAAAGATACATATAGAATATTCTTCAAAGTTACAATATTTCAACACTCCCCCTTAACGAGAAGGGTATTCTACAAAAACATCAACAACAACAATAGTAGGAGAGAGATAGAGGACATCATCAACATCATCAGGGTAATACATCTATAAATCATTGGAAGCTTTTCAACATTATGTAGTCTTCATCTTCAATCTTCAGTCTTCATCATCATTAATACTTTGACTGCTTCGATCAACAACATCTTCAGCACTTTGACCTTTCGATGAGCAACATCATCTTCAGCACTTTCGATCAGCAACAACATCATCATCATACTCTGATCTTTTGATCAGAAACATCATCATGAAAATATCATCATCACCAAAACATCATTATCATCAAAACATCAACATCATCATCATCAAAACATCAACATGATCCTTTCTTTCGGAATTACGGGATCAACATGTCTGTGGTACTCAGACGATCCTTCCTATCGGAATTACAGTATTTAGGTCTTTACGGAGTTACTAACGATCCTTTTTTTTGGAATTACGGGATCAACACATCTGTGGAGCTCAGACGATCCTTCCTTTCGGAATTACAGGATCAAGTCTTTACGGAGCTACTAACGATCCTTCCTTTCGGAATTACGGGATTTAGGTCTTTACGGAGTTGCTAACGATCCTTCCTTTCGGAATTACGGGATCAACACATTTGTGGAACTCAGACAGTCCTTCCTATTGGAATTACAGGATCAACACATCTGTGGAACTCAGACAATCCTTCCTGTTGGAATTACGGGATCAAGTCTTTACGGAGCTACCAACGATCCTTCCTTTCGGAATTATGGGATTTAGGTCTTTACGGAGTTACTAACGATCCTTCCTTTCGGAATTACGTGATCAACACATCTGTGGAACTCAGACAATCCTTCCTATTGGAATTACAAGATCAAGTCAATGATCCTTCCTTTCGGAATTACGGGATTTAGGTCTTTACGGAGTTACTAATGATCCTTCCTTTCGGAATTACGGGATCAACACAGTTGTGGAACTCAGACAATCCTTCCTCTAGGAATTACGGGATCAACACACATTCTCGAGTACCGAAGTCACCGGATCCGTTCTGAACCGAAGTTCAAGGATGATACAATCCTACCACCTTCTCGATAACCGAAGTTCACCGGATCCGTTCTGAACCGAAGTCCAAGGATGATTCAATCCTACCACCTTCTCGATGACCGAAGTTCACCGGATCCGTTCTGAACCGAAGTTCAAGGATGATACAATCCTACCACATTCTCGATGACCGAAATCACCGGATCACTTCTGGACATATGTCCTGGGATGATACAATCCCTCTTCATTCTCGAAGACCGAGGTCTCCGGGTCACTTTTGGGTAAGTGCCCAGGGATGATACAATCCCACTGCAACATCATTACTCCCCCTTTCGGGGAAGACCCTTTCGAACCACACCAAGCTTGTCTCGAAAGTATTCGAACTTCACTCGGGACAAAGGTTTCGTCAACACATCAGCAACCTGTTCATCAGTACTCACATACTGGAGCTTTATGGCTCCTTTCTGCATCATGTCTCGAATGTAGAAATACCTAATTTCTATGTGCTTTGATCTTTCGTGGAACACTGGGTTCTCTGTCATCTTTATACAGCTTTGGTTGTCACATAGAATTACGGTAGTGTCCAACTCTAGATTGAATAATCCTGACAGCAACTTCCGAAGCCATATGGCTTCACAACTAGCAGAGCAAGCTGCTATATATTCTGCTTCGGCAGTGCTTAGAGCAACACTGGATTGCTTTCTGCTAAACCATGAAATCATAGCAGATCCCAGACTATAACAACCGCCTGATGTGCTTTTTATGTCTGAGATACTTCCATCCCAATCTGCATCTGTATATCCATATAATCTGTACTCATGGCTATTATCATAGTATAGCCCAAAGTCTATAGTCCCTTTCAAATATCTCATCACATGTTTGGCGGCTACCAAGTGAACCCGTCTAGGTTGAACTAGATATTGACTTAAAGTGTTTACAGCAAAACAAATGTCTGGTCTGGTATTTGTTAAGTACATCAATGACCCAATGATCTGCCTATATAGAGTCCCATCCACTAACTCTGATGAGTCATCAGTTAAAAACTTTAGGTTGGAATCCATGGGGGTGGCCAAGGCTTTGCATTCCAACATATTGAATCTTTTCAATATCTGTACTGCATACTTTCCCTGGTTGAGAAAGATTCCTTCTGAACTTTGCCATACTTCCAAACCTAGGAAATAGTGCATTAACCCAAGGTCTTTCATCTCAAATTCTTCTGCTAGTTTCTTCTTGCTTTCCTTAATCTATTTCTCATTCCCTATCAAGAATAAATCATCCACATATAGTAACAGGATGACAGGCTCATCTTCTACAACCTTTAGGTAAAGGTTAAGATCAGCTTTACTTTTGGTAAAGCCCATGCTCGACAAGAAACCATCTATTCTTTCATACCAAGCTCGAGGAGCTTGTTTAAGACCATATAATGCCTTCTTCAACTTGCATACGTGTGTATGTCTATCTTCAACTTCAAATCCTTGAGGTTGTTCTAAGTATACTTCTTCTTCAATCACTCCATTTAGGAAAGTTGTTTTCACATCCATCTGGTGTAAATCCCACTTCATCATGGATGCAAGTGCCATGATAGTTCTAATCGAAGTATACCGTGCTACTGGGGCAAATGTCTCTTCATAATCAATTCCTTCTTTCTGAGAGAAACCTCTGCCTACAAATCTTGCTTTATATTTCTCGATACTTCCGTCAGCTGCATGCTTTACTTTGTATATCCATTTGGAGGATACTATACTCTTTCCTTCTGGTCTGGGAACTATATCCCATACATCATTCTTAATTATTGATTGATATTCTTCAGTCATTGCTTCTACCCATTCTTTCTTCTGGACTGCTTCTTCAAAGTTTGTAGGTTCTTGATCTACAAGATTACACATCAAGGCTACATAGTTGGAGAAGGTCTTAGGTTTCTTTCTTTCCCTTGTGGAGCCTTCAGGGGCTCCACACCTTTCTGCTTCTCATATAATTTCTTTTGTCCAAGCAGGCTTTCTCTTTCTTGTTATTTCCATTATGGGAGGTTCTTGAGGTTCTGCTATGTCATGTTCTTCAGGAGCTTCATCTTCAGGGAGACATGTAGATTCTTTATTTCTGGGAGATGTCTCTTCTTCATACACTTCTTCATGTTGGCATTTCCTAGATCTCTTGAGGGCTGCCTCTTCATCAAATGTCACATCTCGACTGATTTCCATGTGATGGAATCCAGGAATGTATATTCTGAATGCTTTGGATGCCTCACAGTATCCAACAAATATCCCCTTCTTTCCGGATGGATCTAATTTGGTTCTTTTCTCTTTTGGTATATGAATATATACTGGACAACCAAATATCTTGAGGTGACTTACCTCAGGCTTCTTTCCTGTGAATACCTCTTCTGGAGTCTTGAACCCAAGAGCACTGTGGGATATTCTATTCGGTACATACACAGCTGTTCTTGCCGCTTCTGCCCATAGATGCATTGAAAGATCTTGATCATAAATCATTGTCTTTACTGCCTCCATGATGGTTCTGTTCTTTCTTTCCGCAACCCCATTCTGTTGAGGATTGTAGGGAGTGGTTAGTTCCCTTTTGATTCCGAAGTCTTTGCAAAAGGCTTCAAACTCTTTTGAGGTATACTCTCCACCATTGTCTGATCGGAGTGTCTTTATTTTCTTATCTGAGAGATTCTCTATCAAGGCTTTGAACTCCTTGAATTTTTCAAACACTTCACTCTTTGCTTTCAGGAAGTATATCCAAGTCTTTCTTGAAAAGTCATCAATAAATGTGATATAATATTCAAAGCCACTTAAAGATGTAGAAGACATTGGACCACATACATCTGAATGAATCAATTCAAACGTACCTTTTGTCTTTGTTTCACTTTTCGAAAATGGATTCTTGATGTTCTTTCCCTTTGCACATCCTTTGCAAATGCCTTCATGCTTGATCTTCATGTCTGGTAATCCCGTCACTTCTTTGTTCACATGAGGTAGAGCCTTGTAATTGATATGGGCAAGCCTTCTATGCCATGGTTCACTAGGGT